>BQNB010023273.1:0-61984 GCA_026074375.1 Tanacetum coccineum | reverse complement strand
CCAAGGAGTCCTAATGGGATTACAATATTTTCCTAAGTTATCATGATCTTATAAACAAATAACTTATACGTATCTTTTATAAAAATATCTCATACATATCACATAAGCAATCTTTATCTTTTCTTTGAGTAGTCTTTATCCATTCCTTGATAGTAGAAACTCTTTCAGCAGTCTTAATCTTTCAGCAGTTGTAACTTTTGTACCAGCAGCATTAACTATGTACAAGCAGTAGTAACTACTTAGAGTATTTTCTTCAATCTTCTTCAGCAGTACTAACTTTACTCTAGCAGTACTAACATATACTAGCAGTAGTAACTAGCAGTACTAATATACACTAGCAGTACTAAGTTACACTAGCAGTACTAACTACTTAGCATATTTTTCCTTAAGATTACTAACAACACTAATTTATACTTAGTAGCAGTAATACAAACCTTACCAATAGTAACTCTAAGATCATCAAGAAGTCTTTTAATCCCAACAGTCCTCCTCTAAACTTGATATTTATCTTCAAAATCATCAAGTTTCTTCATTAAAAGCTTCATTAATCACCAGGAGGATGCTTCTAAATACTTCATTCATTCTTGAGTTGCTTTGTGATGAGCTTAAGAAGCTGATAACACATTTTATTAAAATGATCAGCTTGCAGCTTCTTATTCAGCATATCTGTGATTGTAGCAGGTGTAAGGGGATATCTCTTCTCTACCAACATAAAGACATGTAGATTTTGAAACCTCACAAAGTGTACTCCACAGGAATCAAATAGCTTCCAAACCAACACTTTATTTTCCTATAGATTCCTCCACACTACATCTTCTACATGATGTTCAAACATTATCTTTAGATCACCCCATAGCACTCTCTCATAGCCCTCCTCTAGCCTTGTATACCCATGCTTAGCTTTAACCTATTTCCACAGAGTTTCCAAATCTTCCCTGTCAAATCTTCTAAGCATCTGAATAAAGGCTGAGTACCTCTTTGAACTTCCACCAGCTCTTATAATTTGATAGTAGCTGATCTTTCCTTCTTTAACAATCTTCAAATCAACAATTCTTGGAGGTTTAGTGGCTAAAGGTATAGCATCAACTGCTACTTCCTCTTCATCGGGAACAATTTTTATGAGCTATTTTATCTTAGCTGCTTCCTGATCATCATCCACCTTCTACTTCTTTTCATTCTCTTATTCTAGCTCATCTCTTGCCCTTTTTGAACTGCTTTCTTCTCTTGTCTCTCTGCCTTCTGCTCTTACTTCACTACCTTCAACTAACTCTGTTCTGAAGTCAACAAAGGTGTTTACCCTTTTGAAAGCTTTGTCAAATATTTCTTGAGTATTTGCAAAGGACTTGTTCTTTAAGTCTTTGGGCTTCCATCCTGCCATATTCTTTAGGTAAGTAAACATAATACTCCATTGTTGAGCTCTTATAGGTGGTCTATTTCTGATTTCTGCTGCTCTCTTAGCAGAAAGTACTTCTTTCTTTTCTCCAAGAGTTGTACAAACAAAGCAAACATCTCTTCAATTGTCAACTCCTGTTGTTCTTGTGCCTGCAATCTTTCAGCCAGTTGATAGTCAACATCTATCTTTGCTTGAATGTCATCCCAAGAAATGTTGGCTTCTTCTACTTGTTGTGCTTTCTCCCTTGTAAGCCTATCTTCTTTATCAAACTTTGCTTGTATCATTAAAGCTTCTTCTTTATCAAACTTAATCTGATCTTTCTTCTTCAAAGGCTTCTCTGGTTCTATCATCTTTGCTTTACCCTTATCCTTTAAACCTTGATCCTTAACCTGTGATGGTAGTTGTAAAGATATTATTGGAGTTGATTCACTTGGCTCTTGCATAACAACCCCTTTTGTCTTGGGTCTTGCACTCTTCAACTCTGCCAGTGTTTGAGCCAAAGTAAGTTCAACATTAGTTATTGTAGCAGCACTAACTGGAATTGTAACAGCATCAGCCACATCAACTGCTTCCTCAACAATATTTCTCTTCTCACTAGCTTTGTCAGTAACATCACTTTCAACAACCACCTCATCACCATCTAAGTCATTTACCCCAAACATATCTTCATCTCCATACCTCTCTTGAGTTTCATCAACTAATGTAATCTCTGCATCTTTATCAATGTCATCAATTTTCCTCCCCTATTTGGATGCATCCTCCTGATCACCCAAACTAGCTTCTTCAGAGGAAACTACTCTTGTAGATCTACCAACCCTGTATAATCTTTTAAGCTTATGAGTTCTTGACCCTCCTTTATTCTCTAACTTCTTAACTCTCTTTTTTAAACTTGTAATCTCCCGAAGCATGGAGCAGTTTGTGTTCACCAGGTCAAGCAAACCTCTCTTTGTGCAATTTCTTCCCTCAGTAATTCACTGGTTATTCATAAGATCCATCAATTCTTTATGTTGTCTTACTAGGATCACCTTCATGAAGCAGCCATCACTGTTTATATTTGTAGATCACTAGGAACACTAGGTTATGAGGTGCGGAGTGTCCTTCTCCTTGACCTCCTAGATTTTGTTTCCTTTAAGGTGAGATGATTGATTGGTTAAGTAAATGAATGGGTAATGGGATTGGGACCACGTTGGCATTGCTGAAACCTTCTACTCCTATTCTTTTGAGCTTGAACCACCATGGTTGGAAATAAGGGTGTTTCCCTTCTATAAAATTATTTTCCTTGCCTTCTTATGTTAGCAAAAATTCTTCTTTGATGTCTGAGAGAGGGGGTACAATAAGAATACTTTTTGTGACTTAACATCCCCTCTCTAATTGATTTATCAAAAAAGACTTGTATACAATCCTTGGATATCATCAAGAATTTACCCAGCATTATCTTTTATTTCTTCACCATGCTTTCAAAAATATACTTGAAAAGTCTAAATGTGACTTTTGGATTGTGGTCTAAACAGTAATTTCCAAAAGCCATAGTGCTTATCTAAACTTTATTCATGCATTAGTTTGTAGCACTTTAGGCATTGCTAAAACTTATGATAATAAGGAATTTTCCATTGAGGAGAATAGGCAGCCTCTATATAGAAGTAGTTTAATAAGAAAGTTTCTCATGCCCCATTAGTGTAAGTTGTTTAAAGATATCAGCATCGGGTAGACAATCAATACCTTTAGCATCTTCCAATTGAAGATCTCTTCTTACAGTTGCTTGAGTTATGTTAATCGTCTTCCCATCCACTAGGGCTTGTAACTGTTGTTCCTCATTGACCGTTTTACCTTGATAGGTATGCCCTACAACATTGTTCCTGATAATTGGAAGTATAATTATTAGTGGGATTAAACGGTTTAAAGCATACTTTCATGGTGTTTATGGACATTCAGAAATATCAAATAATTGGTTCCAACACACCTCACTCTGTAGTGGGTTTAGCCAAAAACTCAACTTAATAAATTGTGCGTGTATCCAGCAATACTGTCAGGGTTGTCAGTAGTTTGTTTTGATGATGAATAGATGGAAATTGAGTTCAGGGTTTGTGATTTATAGAGTATATGATTGAATTACACACCATCTTCTTACGAAATCCGATTAAATGGACGTGAATGAAACCTTGAATCAAAGTATTTATAAAACTTATACCCTATCAGCATTAACATTCGCACTAGATAGTTGTAATTTACTGGCCTAGCTTAGCATTAAACATTTTTAACAGCCCTCCGATATCTTTTTAGGGCTAATTAACCCCATTTCGGGTAAAGTAGCGCTTACTTGTATAGGAGGTACCGATTAACATATGTATGTCATGTCGAATTTTATTTGTTTAGGTGATCTTTGGTTTGGGACACGTTAGGGTAGGCTTTACTTGGCATGATTATATATGTTTCTTTCTTTATTAGCTTCGATTTCATGAGCTGTAGTGCCCAACATAACATTATTATTGTGATACTGTATCGGTTATAGTTAGTCATATAATTTTTTTACTTGTGGGTCTACGCTATTCCGTTTGAAATAAACCTTATGAATTCACAACTTTTGTTGACATTTTTAAGCAATGTTATCAGGTGCTTAGCTCTTGGAATTTTGTCAAGTGCTTAGTTGTAGTCTTTTACTGTGTGTCAGCCCACTTCAAGACTTCTCATTTTTCCTGCTTGTTAACATTCGCCAGTCTCAACCCCTTCATGAAAGCCTTAGAGGGGTATTTATAGCCCACCTAAATGCTAAGTATACAAGAATGTCTATTCTATTCCATGCGTGTGGTGCTATTATAAACTATGGTAATTCCGTAAATATCGTCACCTATTGATTAAGAACAAGTACATATTGATTAAGAACAAGAACTTCCACGAAGCTTCCAATGCTGATGATGTCTTTTGTGGTCTTTGACTTCAAGTCTGCACTCCAACATGGATCATCTTTGTAGTACCTTGTTGGAAAAATACTGTAATAGGCACGAACTAAGTAACCCATACACTTCTGGTTAAGGAGAAGCTTCTGAATTAGCTTCCCCCTAACTCATGCCGCATATTCTTGATTTAGAAGCTCTCAAAGCTTCCCCACAAACTAGCAATCCTCTTTTGAGCGGTTCCAAAGCTTTCTTACAAGCCTAGAATAATTAAGTACACAACAGAATTAGTAAGATACCACATCAAATATTACTGCTTCTTTAAGAATAAGCTTTGTAACAACCCCAAATTAGGTCGCAGCGGAATAATGTCTAGGAGTGTTACTTCATAAGTACATTGCATAAGATATGAGAGAACGACCTCTAAATGAGTCATTTGAAAAGTGATCTCGTTGATTTAACCAAAATCTGAATTTGTTAAAACGTTGGTCCCAAAGTTTGCATCAATAATATAAGACTGAAATAATACAACGAGATTTGTTTGTAGAAATCCATGAATGTAGTCTTGTATAGTCTAGACTCCAATTCACATCATGTATGTCAAGAATCTAATTCACCTAAGAAAAACATGCTTAAAAGTGTCAACATAAAGTTGGTGAGTTCATAGATTTTTGTAAGTACAAATGTTGGATCAAAGATTTGTAAAGAGTATATGACCATTTCAATCGTTATAATAGTTACTAAAATTGTATGCATAAATGTTGAAATTAAAGATGTGTATGACTATTGTATCCCATACGATAGTCACAAAAAGTTGAGTATAGTTGGAGCAAAGCATTTGTAAAGTATGCTTGACCATTGTATCCAATACAATAGTCACCATGTGTGATTTCGATTTCACCCCTAAGTTCATGAAGCTATGACGTAGACTTATATGTATGCCACTTTATTCAAGGCACAGTAAGAGTTCATGAGTATGTAGTTGTTGGCCCTATAGACACCAATCTAGTCGTGCTCCGACATGGTATAACGTTCATTTCCTGTGATAGCTAATCACCCGAACGGGGATTGTCAATCCCGAATAGATCTATTTTATAACATTCGCGCTTACCCTCTGAGTAATTTACAGTTCATGCAACTTAAGCTAATCTGTAATCATAAGAGTAAAGTATAGTTGTTGCGTCCATAAGTAAAAACAAGTACTGTATCTCACCGTGAGATATGCAAATGAGTATATAACAAAGTTGTAACGAGTTTGTAATGAGTATGTAAACGAGTTTGTAACCAAATTATGAAATCAAGTATGTATCAAGTATGTATAAGAGTATGCAAAAGAGATTGTACATGAATATGTAAACAAGTTGTAACGATCATGGATTCTCCCCCGAGATTTATAAAGCAATTATAAAACAAGTGAAAGAGGGGCTATAAACTCACCTTGAGTGAATGAATCAACAACGTAAATCATAGAATGAAAATGCGTCACGTAAATGTCCGATTGCAACCTAATTAATTATAGGTCGTATGAGTACTAAGTACCTTGAATAACTAATACCGTATATAATTCTATATAGCTACATCACCATCTAATTGTATTCAAGAAATAATATTTATAAAGTTAAAATGTTTATAAATATTACATTAGTAAAAATGACGTAACTTTCTCGTTTTAAGCCCGTTTCGTATGTTCTTTACGTCCACGCTTTCGTATTAAGAAGATTTACCAAAATATTACTTTTTAATATTTTAAATCCTCTGATGAATAGTACTTATTACTGTTTATGCATTTTTATAAATTTAGTTAGCGTAATCTCGTAAAAGTCATATCTTATTCCTTTTAACTCCGATTTTAGTGATTCTTTCGAGCACGTCTTCGTAATTAAAAGTTCTATCAAAGTATGATATTTCTCAAAAAGTATCTGAGATGAACAGTAACTTGTTTTTATAAAATTATTTTTATAAAAGTATTTATTATCGTAAACATGAAAAATCTATAACTCCTTCGTTATAGATCAAATAATTATGATTTTTAATGTTTTAGAATCCTAAAAATATGTACTTTCTATGAAAAATAGTTATATATTTTTATCAGAATTGAAAAATAATAAGTTTTTATAAAAGCTTTTATTATCGCAAAACTTGCAAATGGCGTATCTTCCTTGTTATAGCTCAGATTTTCGAGTTCTCTACATGCCTACGATCGTCATGACATGCAATATTTTATAAAAACATAAAATAAATACCATATTTTCGAATTCAAAATAGTAGGCTTTGATATTTTTGTTAAAATAAGTTTAAAACTTGTTTTTAGAAGTTTTTAATTTAGTAACTTTGGTACAAGTGCTCTACAACACTTATACTAGGAGTTCCATGTACTTTAAGTCCTTTAGTCCATAAATTGTCTAAGTATTGTCCATGATAACAAGTCCTCATATTTTTTTACTTATAAACTTAATAAGTAGACTTTTTAAACAACTAGTTTATATATACTTTTATAAAGCAACCCATACTTGTATAATGCTTATTCTTCCATTACAACATGATCTTAACATTAATATAACATATGAAAAAGTATATCAAACCATGATCAAAAGTAAAAATCCATTTTACATGTTAATATATATCCTAGATGGTGATTCACTATATAAACATAATATACCCAAGAAATCACAAATGTAAAGAGTGTAGGGTTTTTAGATAACCTTAGGATGATGTATGATGAACAGTAGCAAGATCTAAACCCTAGTTTAGATATAAAACCCAAGCTTCTAAGACTTAGAAAACCCTAAATTCCAAGAAACCCTAATCTTGCACCTTTCCTGTTTAACCCTTTTAAACACTAAACTAAACCTTTAATACACCTTAGGATACCTTAGATATGATGTTAGAACACTTTTATACTTGGTAAATAAAATTTGTATGGATTATGTAGGATGTTTGTGTTTGGCCGTGGGTTAGGGAGAGAGCACAAGAGAGATTGTGTGAGTTTTTCTTATGTAAATGAATGTGTGTTGATATCTACAAGTTGGAGGTCTTTATATACATAAGTAGAGAGTCAAATTTACTATTAGGAAAGTCTTAGGTCAAGTGGAAACATGGAGAGGGAATTAGGGAAATAGTGGTCAAAAATACTAGTCATGATCTAGCTTAATAAGTTCCTAGCTTATACAAGACTTTTGGTTAAGCTTTGTATGCTCTTGGTTCCCTAAAATGGGAAGCATCCCATGAAATTTAGGAGGGGGGATGAACTAGTTGGTGTCTTTGACCCTTTTATGGGAATATTTTGCATAATTTGAAGTTATAAGTTGGTAAGTTTAAGTATAAAGGTATAACTTGTAAATTGTATGTCTTGGTTTAATTCTTTTATGTAGAATTCGGCCTATATGGTAAATGTGGGTGAAGTTTTATAAAACTTTGAGTATTGGGTATAATAATGGGTATTTGTCGAAGCGTAGATAAATTTTGGTGGTTCCGTGAATGCCTAAACGTATTTTATCGCAAAACCTAAACACTTTACGTAAACCAATAAAAATAAAATGTGCAAAGTTAATAATTATCCTCCAAATAATTATCTAACACTTGCTTGACGTAAACATTTAATTGTTTGATGCCCGTTTACGTTGAATGTTAATTTTTAGCTTACGCGATTTAACTTAACGATTAAAATTAAAAGCAAATGCGTACGAGACTAAAAATAAATAGTGAAATAAATGACGTCGTAAAATGACCTGAAAACACGAATTGTTACAGTCTCCTCCTATTAAAAGAATTTTGTCCTAATATTCAGTTTGAGTTGCCTTTCGGAATGGTGTTAATGAAGAGGTGTGGGTAAATGTTTTTTTATAAGTGAACAGTGACCCCAACGGTCATGAACAGTGACTCCAACGGTCACCCCTCCTTTTAAATACCAAATTTTTATCCTCCATTTTTCCATACAACACTAAATCTTTCTCTTATCTAATCCTAAAAAATGTTGCATATCATTACACTCTTGGCGATGGCGAGCGCGATAGCACTCGGCATTTATCTTGCCTACGTCCCATACGAAGAAGATTTTTAGTATCTGGCCTTTATTCTCGCGATTCTCGCGCCGATCATCGTCCTAGCTATTGGCGTGGATCTACTTTGGAAGAAATATATATTATTGCTAGGGGAGGGTTGTAATAAAACTTGTATTTCCTTTATGTTCTTATGTAATCTTATTTCTAAGATAATAAACGGATGTTGTGGCAACAAATCTATTTGTTATTTTTATTTATGTCTTTCGAATATTTTGTTACCATTCTTAATAACTCGTTTGCATTCCCCTTCTAAATTGCTTTACTTGAGCGTTCAAGATTAGTGACGTTGGTTTAATATTTATTGTTGCGACCAAGGCTCGGCTTCTAGTGGGCTTATTCGTTCCCTTCAGCTTAAAGTGTCGGCTAATTTTTTTTATTAAGGTGGTGTAAGAGTTTTACTCAGTTATTACGATTATTAGTTTGATTCCTCGTGATAAATAGTTTTTGTGAATACGCACAGAAAACTTGATATAAATAGAAAACTGTTTCTTGACAAGAAGTTTTAAGGTGACTACTCTCAGCATGGGCATGGTCCTTCTTGAATTATACATAGGTGATCAAGCTATGTATATTTGAGGGCTAACGATGCGATGCTCATTTTCGCCAAAATAATGTTATAATTTCATAATATTTTTGGAAGTGTCTTATATAAATAAGTAGAGAATTAAAGTAAATTTGATGAATTTTTCACAACACATTGATTTGATTGATAAATTTGAAATCGTTCGTACAACACAACGGGAATTTAAGAGAAAATACAACGAGAATTCTTAAAAGAAATAGAGTCTAAGCATTGATATCATCCTCCATGTTGTTAAGGTCTTGATTGATTTCTCCTCCTCCTAAGGCATGCACCATTCCACGTGCTCCAGTACCTCCAGATTGGTTTTCATGGTTTTGGTTCTTTAACTCTGGGCAATCACTCCTGTAATACCCTTGATTCCCACATTCATATCAAGTGAGGTTTCTCTGATTGTTAGTAGCAACAGGTAGGGGTGAGCACGGTCCAAGGACCGGACCGGACCGGACCGACCTTGGACCAAGACCGAAACTAGCCAAAACGGCGGACCGAGGACCGGACCGAAATGGTACGGTCCGGTTCGGTCTGGTCCGGTCGACGGTCCGGTATGCTCACCCCTAGCAACAGGACTCCTACAGTCTCAGGTCAAGTGACCAACTCTCTTGCAGTTTGCGCACTTTACAGTGCACAGGTGTAACATCTCGCATTTTCAGGTCATTTATGACTTCATTTATTCTATTATTTATTTTTAGGCTTTTACGCATTCGCTTTTAATTTCTACCGTTAATCTAAATCGCGTAAACAAAAAATGATCATTTAACGTAAACAGACATCAAATAATTAAATGTTTATGTCAAGTAAGTGTTATAAAGTTATTAGGATGATAATTTATAACTTTACGCTTTTTATTTTTATTGGTTACGTAAAATGTTTACGTAACGCAATAAAACTACACTTTTGCATGCATGTCAAACCATAAACCCACCTACACTTCAACAAATACGCACCATAATACCAAATATCCAAAATTTACAAATTATCTACCCATATTATCATACATAACCAGCCCTATGAAAGAAATACACCAAAACCCCACTAAAACTCACTTTTGATTATTAAACATTAACTTTTAACCATTATACAAACCCTAACTAGTAACCATTGTGTCCAAGCCACCAAAAGCCTCATTTTGTCCCCCCTTGGCTGCATATACACGAAACCAACACCCCTTGGAGCATGATTTTGGCACATCTAGGATATCATAACAATTGTAGCAGCGGAATAACAAATTAGAACAACAATGTTATGAATCAAGGTTTTTATTCATAAACTAATTAAACTATTAACTATTCGACTTTAATCAGTTCGTCTATAGAACTCATTACATAACACTAATAACGCTAACTATTAGATGATTAGACTTTCATTGTGAGTAGATCTAAGCTATGATGTATGTCAATACTAGACGCCTACCCCTCTTTATATACTAGGGGGTTAGGGTTACAAGTGTGTGTGTGTGTGTGTGGTCAAATAAAATCTATGATACTACAAAAGCAGCATTAAAGATATATTTGACAAATCTTCAATCAGCCCATTAATGTTGCTCTTTTTCTTTTAGCTGAGCATTAAATTTATGTTGGACTAATCTCCCATCAGCATTAATGTACTTCTAGATTTGTACTTGTCAAGTCCCTCATCTCCTTAATATGTTTTGTCATAATCAACTCAAAGTATAATTCCCAACACACGGCAAGAACCACAAGGCAAGAAAGAAACCAAATGACAAGCATGCTAGTAATGTCTTATCACCTCTTACAAGACAAGAGATATGTCCCTAGTTTTACATAGCCTAAATGAGTTTTAAACTCATTCTCTTTGTCCTATTGGTCTCCCTAACCGGCCACCAACATGAGACAACCCAAAAACCATTTGTTGGTTTCATAAAGTTGGTATTCATGCTTGTTTACCTATAAATAGATGCCATAAAGTAGTAGTATCACACACACACATCAATTATAAGCATACAACTCAAAGTATTTCTTTCCTACACTTACCCTAGCTCACGGCTCACTCATCACACATACATACAATCCATAGTTTTGGTTTCTAAGCTAGTACAAATGTTTAAGGGTTATTAGTAATCATATACAAGGTGTCTTGGAAGCTTGGTTTGGGTTAATCAAGGGTTATTACAAGCAAGGAGTTAAATTAGGGTTTTTGTGTAATTAGGGTTTTCTAAACCTAATTTTCCAATTAGGGTCTTCTTGGTTGGGTTTAATCTTGATCATCATTCATCCTACATTCATCTAAGGTTTACCTAAGACCCTAATCTATTCATTTAATTCATTTCATGATTTATATAATTTTTGTATTGTTAATCATCACCTAAGTTTATTTTATAAAGTTATAAAATAAAATACATGCCTACATATACACGAAATTTATTTTCACATAATTAAAATGATGTTTACAATATGTCAATATGCTTAAAATAAGAATTTACAAGTGTTGGGTAATTTATGTAATTATTTGTTAAGTTTTACTTATTTATTTAATTATAAAGTATGTAGATTAAATAATATGATGGTGTGTTTATTCCTTGGACAATATGGACATATTATGATATAAAGGGACTTATTATATACACAAGATATGTATTGTATAAATTAGAGGACTTGAGATAATTTATACAAGTTAATAATACTTGAAACAAGTTTATTTAAAAATTATAAACACTTTTTGAATTTACTGTAGCAAACAGTACATGGGAGAAATTATTTTATAATTTTATAAAATAGTACATACAATGACGATCATAATCATGTAAAAACTTGAAGATCCGATAAATAACGAATGAGATATGAGTTTTACAAGATTAAATACAAAAAGTGTTTTTATAAAAGAAAGTTTATAAAAACAAATGGAATAGTAAACTAAACTGATACTTTTATATTTTTATCTAAAAGTACATATTTTTGGGATTCTAAAAATGTAAGAAACTTGAAAAACCAATGGATAATGAATTTGTTATGACTTTTTCATGTTTAATGAATAAAATAACCAAAAGTAACTTTATAAAAGTAGTTTTATAAAAACCTGCTACTGTTCATGACAGTGAGCTGATGGGAATTATTTTTGTTGGATAGAGCTTTTAATTACAAAGACGTGGGCGAAAGAATCACAAAAAACCAAATTAAAACGAATGAGATATGATTTCTATACGATTTCAACAATTAATATTTATAAAAAGCCATTTTATATAAATATATACTCACTGTTGCTGTTCACAATAGTAAAAATACACATAGTACATGTAATGGTTGATTAGATTTTTCAAATACAAAACAATACATATAAAGAACGTATTAAACGGAGGTAAGACGAATAAATTACGACATTTTTAATATTACAACAATTAATTATATAAAAGTAGTTTTATATAATTCACTAAATGGATTAAATGTTACTGTTCATCAGTAACTTAATATTTACAAATATGATATTTTAATATATCATTCAAATACGAAACCACAGAAATAAAGAATATGCAAAACGGAATTGAAACAAAAAAGATATAAGATTTATGAAACCTTATACACTATTTTTTTATATATACTTGTGCACTATTTTTGTGAAATCAATTAAATTAATTATATAATGTTATTATATAATTATCTGAAGGTGATAAAACAATTACTTTTCATAAACGAATAATTGTTGGACAATTTTTAATATTTTCACAATACGGATTCATGAACATTTATTTTACAAATGCAAATCCAATTTGTTTAATTTTATAAATTAAACAAACACTTGTAGGTGGTGATGTAACTATATAGAATTATATGTGGTATTAGTTATTCAAAGTACATGGTACTTATACGACCTATGTTTAATTAGGTTGCACTCAGGTTTCGCTTGTCGATTCATTCACTTGATTCATTTCATTCACTACCTTTACCAAGGTGAGTTCATAGCCCCATGTTTTACTATATCAATGATTTACAACTTTTGGGGTGAGAAACATGCTTTGTTTTACAAATTGGACGTAAGTGTACATTTTATCATGATTACGTGTTTGCCTAAGTAGCGATAACCCTCTAAGCCCATTATCATGAACTGTCAATTACTTTGTGTGAGCGCGAATGTTATAAATAGATCTATTTGGGGTTGACATCCCCATCCAGGTGAGTAGCTCTCACTGGTGTCACGGAGTGAACCAACGGATGTATACCATGTCGGATTCGGATGTTGCGGGTTAGAACATCATCACGGGCAATGTAGGCAATTTATATTGCAATTCATACATGTCGAGCTTCAGTGTCATGAGCTTAGGGAAACGTAATTACATTTGTGATGTTTGCATATGTTGCATTATCATACATTTGAAAATCTTACGGTCCTACATTACATTTACACAAACCTATGAATTCACCAACTTTATGTTGACGTTTTAAGCATGTTTTTCTCAGGTCAATGAGGCACGAGGTGCTAAGGATACATTGGGATAGTCTTTTGGGAGTCATGCATTAAAGATTTGGAGTCATTACATGTTGGGATATTGTTATGATCTAAAATCTTTGTTATCAAGTGTTGAACAATTTAAGCCGTTGTGCTTTGTATTAAACAATTTCAATAAATCCAATGTATCGTATTTTAAACGACTCTTTTAGAGGTCGTTCTCATATCTTGTGCTATTGATCTATAATGTAACGCTCCCGGATACTCATATTCCGCTGCGACCCAATTTGGGGGTGTTACAGATTGGTATCTAGAGCCAAGGTTATAGAGAACCAGGTCAAATGTTTTTACTTGGACTATAACCGTTTTCAAACATTGCATCATAAAAAGGGATTTTTATGGGACATTCATTCATACATTACTTGTTGCATTAGTTGGGTATACTAGATGCTGCATGGTTCTCATACGTGTTTATAATATATTAAGTATATTATTATTGGTCTTATATATGTACTAATGTAAACTCTGTTTGAGTGTTACAGATACAGTCATGTCATCGGATTCGGCATCATCCGAGGTTACATATACGTCTATATCATCGCATGGAGACCCGCTAGCTTGGGCTGTGGACTTCTTCAGACTCCAGGAGCCCGACTCACCGGAGGCTGCACCGGCATCACCGGACTACGTGCCTGGCCCTGAGGAGCCAGAGCAGGCACCGCTCTCGCCAGATTACGTGCCGGGACCAGAGTACCCCGAGTACTTGGCCCCATCTGATGAGGAGGTTCCCGTTGAGGATCAGCCTTATGTTGTTGCTGATTCACCTATAGCCTTATCTCCAGGCTACGTTGCTGACTCGGATCCCGAGGAGGACTCTAAGGATGGTCCAGTAGACTATCCAGCTGATGGAGGTGACGGCGATGATGATGACTCCTCTGATGATGACGAGGAGGAGGAGGAGGCTTCTGAGGAGGAGGAGGAGGAGCATCTGGCTCCGGCCGACTCTGTTGTTGCACCCGTTGTTGACCATGTCCCCTCTTCTGAGGAGACAGAGCCGTTTGAGACCGATGAGTCTGCGGCTACACCACCATCACCACCGGCATGTCGTACCACTGCTAGGATATCTATCCGACCCGAGGCACCTATGCCTTTTCCATCAGAGGAGGAGGTCGAGAGACTTCTTGCCTTACCACCACCACCACCATCACCACTCATATCACTATCACCACCCTCTGCAGAGGAACGCCTTGCTAGGTGTTTAGCTGCACCTGCACTTCCATCATCACCACTTCCTATAGTACCTCACCCATATGGTAGCCCTAACCATGTGCGTGCACCCCCAGGCTTCAGAGCTGCCATGGGTAGATTGAGAGCCTCATCACCATCCACTCATCATCCACTACATCCATCACCACCACTACCACCTCCACCATCATCACTACATGTACCACCACATGTACCCACATCATTACCATTACCATCATCACTACATTTACCCCCACATGTACCCACATCATTACCATTACCATCATCACCACTACCACCACTACCAGCCTCACTGTTCATACCACCACCAGTCGACCATAGGGAGGACACTCCCAAGGCCGAGTTACCACCTCGTAAGAGGTTATGTCTGACTGCTCTCACGTCGAGGTATGAGGTGGGGGAGAGTTTGACTGCTGCTCCTAGACCTGTTGGAGGTCATAGGATAGACTATGGGTTTATCGGAACTCTGGATGCCGAAACCAGACGTCAGAGGGCTGAGGAAGTCGGCTATGGGATTAGAGATACTTGGGTAGACCCAAGAGAGGCTGTCAAGGAGATAGCACCGGTGACCCTTGAAGGGGTCAACACTAGGGTGACTGAGCTCGTTGCGGTGCAAGAGAAGGACACTCAAGACATTTATGCTATGATCGAGGATGCCCAGGATAGGCAAACTCATATATTTCAGAGTGTTGAGACATTGATTGATGATAGGCAGTACCACTATGAGACTGCACGACTGTTAGATCAGGAGGCTCTAGTCTCCCGAGAGGCTTGGGCACACACTATGGGACTTAGTTCGGCTGTCCATTATGAGCTTCAGGGATACAGGACCCACGCTTGGATGCAGGATCACCGTATCGATGTGCAGGATTCATTGATAGCGGCCCTGACCGCACAGGTTTCATCACTGCATGGACATTTGGCGACGGCCCTAGGCGAGATTCGAGCACTTCAGGCTAGAGATCAGGCTCGTGCGGATGCTCCCGAGGACACTGGTAGTAGTGCCTAGGTTTACTTTCATGTTCATAACTATCATTTGTAGCCGGCTAAGTATTATGGGTTTTATACCCAGCTAGCACGGCAGTAGGACTTGTATTTTCATTTCTTGTATCAGACAATCATGTATGTTTTCCAGTTATATATGATGTGTTGTATTATGTCATGTCGATCTCAATTCTGTTATGTGTTGTGATCCCAGTCATGTTATATAATCACTGTGTGATGTGATTCTGTTATATATATAACGTGTTGTATTATGTTATGTCGATCTCAATTCTGTTATGTGTTGTGATCCCAGTCATGTTATATAATCACTGTGTGATGTGATCTTGTTATATATATGTTGTACCCATGTCATGTTGTGAGGTTTATGAAAACTCACGTGTTTTATATTGTTGTGATTTAGAACAATATGCCACCAAGGAGATCCTCTGCTACTGCAAGGGCTGCTGCTGCTGCTGCAAGGGCTGCTGCTGCTGATGTGGCTGCTGCCCCTATGATAGTTGCTGCCGTTGAACAGCTAATCAAAGCAAGCGTCTCTACGGCACTTGCTAATCATGAAACTCTTCGAAACATCACTAATGGTCATGGCGACGGAAGCCACAATTCTGGCATTAGAAATAGAGGAACTACACGCACTCTGCGTGAGTGTACATACAAAGATTTCCTGAACTGCCATCCACTAAACTTTAAGGGTACTGAAAGGGTAGTTGTGTTGGCCCAATGGTTTAAAAAGATGGAATCAATGTTCTACATAAGCAACTGTGTTGTGGTGAACCAAGTTAAGTTTGCTACATGTACTTTCGTTGGAAATGCCCTAACATGGTGGAACTCCCACATGAAGGCTATTACTCAAGATGTTGCCTATACCATGGACTGGAAGACACTGAAGAAGATGATGACAGTCAAATATTGCCCAAGGGGTCAAATCAAGAAGTTAGAGATTGAGCTTTGGAACCTAAAGGTGAAGGGTACTGACATCACGAGTTATACTCTGCGTTTCCAAGAGCTTACACTGATGTGTGGATGTATGTTTCCTGAGGAATCGGATGAAGTTGAGAAATATGTTGGTGGACTCCCTGATATGATCCGGGGAAATGTGATGTCATATCGGCCCTAGACAATGAAGGAGACAATCGAGTTTGCCAATGATCAGATGGACCAAAAACTCAACACTCTTACTGAAAGGTAAGCTGAACAAAAGAGAAAGTTGGAGTATAATGCTGGGAACAATCAGGGGTACCAACAACAAAGCAAGAGGCAGAACACTGGAAGGGCTTACACTGCTAGGCCTGGTGAAAAGAGGGAGTACACGGGATCATTGCCCTTGTGTACAAAATGCAACTATCACCATAAGGGGCCATGTGCTCCCAGATGTAACAATTGCAAGAAGATTGGCCATTTGGCTCGTGACTGCAGGAGTTCTTACCCCAACTATAATAACAACAATCGTGGGAACTCCAGAGCAACTCAAAATGCTGCCACTTGCTATGAGTGTGGTGTTCAGGGGCATTACAAGAGAGACTGCCCGAAGTTGAAGAATGGAAACCGTGGTAATCAACGTGGGAACGGCAGTGCTCCAGCTAAAGTGTATGTGGTGGGCAATGCGGGAACAAACCTAGACTCCAACGTCGTTACGAGTACGTTTGATAAGTATAAAATACACATATCCATTTATGCTTAAAATAGCCCAAATAAACCCAAAACATACCAAAAATAGCAAAAACATGCTTGTATTTGTGTTTTGTGTGTGCAGGTACGGATAAGTCAAAAATCACAAAAAAACAGTCAAAAACGGGCAAGCACAGACACGAGAATCAGAAGAGTTCAAAAAGAAGCCAAAGATTCAAAGCCGAAGCCAGAAAAGTCAAGCCTCAGTCAAATCCAATCAAAGATGGTCAATAAAAGTCAACAAAGCCCAAATCCCTAGCCCATGTCCTTTTATAACAACCACAAGGGCTAAACTTGCATTTCTCATTCCTTCTAAACAACCGATATGCTTTTATCTTATTTGATATTGGTGCCGATAGGAGTTTTGTATCTACTGCATTTAGTTCCCTAATTGATATCGCGTCAACTACATTAGACCACTATTATGATGTCGAATTAGCCGACGGGAAAATAATTGGGATAAACACTATCATCTGGGGTTGTACATTAAACTTCTTAAACCATCCATTCAACATCAACTTAATGCCCGTAGAACTTGGTAGCTTCGACGTCATAATTGGTATGGATTGGTTGTCAAAGTACCACGCTGTTATCGATTGTGCCGAGAAGATCGTTCGTATTCCCTAGGGAAAAGAAACCTTACTGATCCATGGTGACGGAAGCAATCAGGGAAATGAGACTCGTTTGAACATCATTTCTTGCACCAAAACTCAGAAATATTTGTTAAAAGGATATCATGTCTTTTTAGCACATGTTAGTACGAAGGGGACTGAAAACAAGTCGGAGGAGAAGCAATTTGAGGACGTACCAATCGTTCGAGATTTTCCCGAAGTATTTCCTGAAGATTTGTCGGGTCTTCCACCGACTCGACAAGTGGAATTCCAAATCGATTTGATGCCTGGTGCTGCACCTGTAGCACGAGCACCTTATCGATTAGCTCCTTACGAAATGAAAGAATTGTCGGAGCAACTGCAAGAACTATCCGACAAGGGCTTTATAAGACCTAGTTCCTCACCTTAGGGAGCTCCAGTTTTGTTTGTCAAAAAGAATGACGGATCATTTTGGATGTGCATCGACTATCGGGAATTGAACAAGCTGACGGTGAAGAATCGTTATCCACTCCTAAGGATCGATGACTTATTTGATCTGTCACACCCCGCCAAGGCGGAAACGCGAGGCGTAAACAAGAATGGATATTATCACAACACACAGTGTCTCTATAGAGAATACTAATATGAAAGCTAAAGTAAAGCAAAGACACGTTATGTCATAACAATACCCAAAACCTAACCAAAAATCCAAAAGGCGTCTTTATCGATGAAACGAAAGTTCTCGCCGACATAAAGACATGCAATAATTATCCAAATTCAAGACAAGAAATAAAAATTCTTCATGACATCCTATGGTCTCTTACTAGCCACTTCTTTCAATCCTATTTCCACCATGCTCACCTAAAAATGATGCTTAAAACGTCAACACAACGGTTGGTGAGAGTCATAGGTTTAAGACTCACATTATAACTTTTTCAAAACCAATTACTGTGATCATCAAAACATTATAGGACAATTACGCTAACATGCAATGCACATACTGGGTAGGAACGTTACCCCCGATCCATTACAACAACTGGGTAGGAACGTTACCCCCGATCCATATGTCACTTACGCACCTAAAAGTCTACCAGCTGGAACTTATACTTAGGCCTGGACCACACATCAGTGAGTATTATTTCAACCCTTCAGTTGGTTTGAATTGAGTAGTAAAGACCACTCCCAACCGAACTAACCACAAATTCCACTCCAATTGATCACTAAGCCATGGAGCGTGCCACAAATTCCACTCCAATTGATCACTAAGCCATGGAGCGTGCCACAAATCAGTAGGTATTATTTCAACCCTTCAGTTGGTTTGAGTTGAGTAGTAAAGACCACTCCCAACCGAACAAATCACAAAGCAATCACACGTAGCAAATAATCACAGTAATTAAAACAGTTTAACACATAGCATCATTTTCACCCCAATAAAACACAAGAAAAAGGGGCTATGAAACTCACCTGAAGCTTAGCTTCCAAAAATAGTATCCAATCAAAACTTCACAAAATCTCCGACAATCTAACAATTAAACACATTATAGTTACCATCAATTAGGTATTCAACCCAATATGTAACGTAACATCAACTATGATGGATACCTAGGTATCTATCATAAGTCCTATATCTTAAACTTTAACCCATCTCATAAGTCCATTATACTTAAATGCTACTCTTTAAACTTTCTGTTTTAACAGAATTTTACTCTCACTTGCGTGCCCCTAAACGCACTACTTAAAACCACCCCATAATTAAACCCAAAAAATTCACAAGTGTTTAAAATCCATTCCAGAATCTGACCTTCTAAAATATGGCAATTAATTACCTAACTTTAGACCCCAATAATGACCTGAGCCACAATTCAGGGTCACACAAAATATATGAAATAACCTCCACGTGACTTAGAGCCTCTAATCTCAGGTCTAAGTATTGTTAGAAAATCAAATCAAAACTGAAATTCGTCACTGTTTTACACACTTGATTTTGTAAGACCATTGGACCCGCTTAACCGATCATAAAAACTTATGAAGGCGACTTTTCAGAAAGTAGACTCTCTGAGGTTATCTCCATCTATTGTAAATTATATTATTTTGATCTTTTTTATGACCGAGTTATGCTCGTTACCAAAACTGCCAAACTTTCTGCAGTGAATAAACACCAAATTCGAGTGATCTAAGCCCTAACGCATGCTCATATCATTAATCTAATATAATCTAATGATTAAGCTAACAGCATAATATCATAAAACTTTCTGGAAATTAAATACCTTAATTTATAAAACTAAGTTTAAACCTTAATCCATCATAACTAGGTTTACTAGTAAAATAACCGAACTAGAATTTATCAAATCGAACTCGTACCTTTAAGATTAAACCAAAAAAAAAAATTTTTCTTGCCCTCTCCCTTCTTAGGCCGTGTCGACTAGGTAATGGGAATTAGGGATTCTAGGTTTAGTATATATAGGCACCAAGCTAATCCAAACTAACTCTAACTGGTTATAGATTAGGATTAGGATTTAAACCATTTTTCTTTTCTTTTCTTCTTCCTTATATTTTTCGGCCGAAAATATTTTATATATATATATAAATATATATATTATATATATATATATATATATATATATATATTATTTTTATATTTACAATTAAAACCTAAGTTTTTATAAAAAACCATAATAAATTTGACTATACCTTTTGTAATAACGCAGTCAACTACGATTAGGAATTTATGAAATTCTAGTTCCTACTGGTAGTTATACAGACCTACTGGCAGTACAAAGTCCTACTGTATACACAGTTCTTGCTGGTAGTAACCAGTTCCTGCTGGTAGTACACAGTTCACTACCTATCTAAAAATAACTATTCATTCGAACCTAACTTTCTAAAATAGAAATTTTACATTTCCTTAGTCTACCACTTAAACGCTAAACATCTTTAGTAAACTAACACAAATACGTATACATAGAAATTTAACTTACACAATTTAACTTGCAAATAGCTCCAATACACAATATTTCTTGTCATTAAAAATGAACGAAATGAAACTCAACAAATTTCCCCATCATTCTAATCTCAGTGAGATGATCACACTCGATAGATTGATTACCAAAACCACAATAAACAATAAAAACCCATTTAAAACATAGAATCACATAACACCATACTTTGCAACAGACACATATGTGCTACACTAACGGTTTGACTAACCTGCTCAAGACCATGGTTGTCACATGATCAAACTACAGGGTCCAGTGTTATTCTAAGATATACTGCAATCGGGTTTTATCATCAGCTTCGAGTACGTGAACATAGATATTCCCAAAGGACGGCATTCAGGACTCGATACGGTCATTACGAGTTCCAAGTTATGCCATTCGGTTTGACGAACGCACCGGCGGTGTTTATGGATCTCATGAACCGGGTGTGCAAACCATACTTGGATAAGTTTGTGATTGTCTTCATTGACGATATACTAATTTATTCAAAGAACAAGAAAGAGCATGAAGGGCATCTTAAGGCAATTTTGGAATTGCTTAAGAAAGAGGAGTTGTACGTTAAATTCTCTAAATGTGAATTTTGGATTCCTAAGGTACAATTTCTCGGTCACGTGATTGATAGTCAAGGCATTCACGTAGACCCCGCCAAGATCGAATCCATAAAAGATTGGGCATCTCCTAAGACTCCAACGGAGATACGGCAATTTTTAGGTCTTGCCGGTTATTATCGGAGGTTCATCGAAGGGTTTTCGAAAATTGCTAAGCCAATGACCAAACTTACTCAGAAGAAAGTCGCCTTTGAATGGGGTGACAAACAAGAAGCAGCTTTTCAGACATTGAAGAATAAGTTGTGTAGCGCACCTGTTTTAGCTCTCCCTCAAGGATCTAAGAACTTCATTGTTTATTGCGATGCGTCGCATAAAGGGTTGGGTACGGTATTGATGCAAAACGAAAAGGTGATTGCTTATGCATCGCGACAATTGAAGATTCACGAGAGAAATTATACTACCTATGATTTGGAACTTGGTGTAGTGGTGTTTGCTTTAATGATTTAGAGGCACTACTTGTATGGAACTAAGTGTACGGTGTTCACAGATCATAAGAGTCTACAACACATACTTGACCAAAAGGAGTTGAATATGAGGCAACGTCATTGGTTAGTGTTGCTCAGTGATTACGATTGTGAGATTCGTTATCACCCGGGGAAAGCAAATGTTGTTGCTGATGCTTTGAGCAGGAAAGAGCGAATTAAACCGTTAAGAGTCCGAGCCTTAGTGATGACTATTGGTTTGGATCTTCCCAAACAATCTTGAATGCTCAAACCGAAGCACAAAAACCAAAGAATCTTAAGAACGAAGATGTAGGGGTATGATCAGGAAAGATATACCGAAGGAGAAATTGGAGCCTCGCGCCGATGGAACCCTATGCTTAAATGGCAGGAGTTGGTTGCCATGTTATGGTGACTTGAGGACTGTGATCATGCATGAGTCCCACAAATCAAAATACTCCATCCATCCGGGTTCCGACAAGATGTACCAAGACATGAAGAAACTATATTGGTGGCCTAATATGAAAGCCGACATCGCCACCTATGTTAGCAAATGTTTGACATGTGCCAGGGTCAAGGCCAAGCATCAAAGGCCATCGAGTTTGTTGGTACAACCCGAGATATCCCAATAGAAATGGGATAACATCACAATGGATTTTTATCACAAAAGCATTCCTAGTCATGCAAGGCTATGACACCATTTGGTGATTGTTGACCGACTTACGACGTCTGCATCTTCTGTACCAATAAGGAAAATGCCCATGGAGAAATTGGCAAGGATGTACCTAAAGGAGGTAGTCACAAGGCATGGAATACCTGTCTCGATCATTTGTGATCGTGACCCTAGATTTGCTTTAAATTTTTGGAGGTCACTTCAAAAGGCTTTGGGTACTAATTTGGATATGAGTACTGCGCACCATCCACAAACTGATGGACAAAGCGAGAGAACTATCCAAACTCTCAAGGATATGCTACATGCTTATGTAATCGACTTTGGGAATGGTTGGGTTAAACACTTGCCGCTAGTTGAGTTTTCTTACAACAATAGTTATCACGCTAGCATCAAGGCTGCACCGTTCGAAGCACTTTACGGTCGAAAGATGTCGTTCACCTATTTGTTAGGACCGAGGTTGGAACAAGTTCAAACTCACGTTCAGAAATAGTCCAAGAGACAACTAAGGAAGGTCATTCAGTTAAGCAAAGAATGCAAGCGCTCGTGATCGACAAAAGGTTACGTCTATTTAAAGCATAAGCAATAGAGTTTCAAGTTAGGGATAAGGTTATGCTCAAAGTTTCACCTTGGAAAGGGGTCGTACGTTTTGGCAAACAGGGAAAGTTGAACCCTAGATATGTTGGACCCTTTAAGGTGCTGGAAAAGGTTGGATCCGTTGCTTACAAGCTTGAGCTTCCTCAAGAGTTAAGCAGGGTTCACAATACATTTCATGTATCCAACTTGAAGAAATGTTATTCCGACGAACCAGTAGCCGTTCCATTGGAAGGACTTCATGTTGATGACAAGCTCCGTTTTGTGGAGGAACCCGTAGAGATCATGGATCGAGAAGTCAAACGGTTGAAGCAAAGCCGTATCCCAATTGTCAAGGTTCGATGGAACTCGAGGAGAGGTCCTGAGTTCACATGGGAACGTGAAGACCAATTTCAAAAGAAGTATCCGCATCTTTTCACTAAACCCGTACCTTCGTCAAGTGTTGCGACTTGAGCCTTGAGGACAAGGCTCTTCTAACGGGAGGAGACTGTAACATTTCACATTTTCAGGTCATTTACGACTTCAATTACTTATTTTTAGTCTTTTGCGCGTTTACTTTTAATTTTTACCGTTAAGCTAAATCGCGTAAACTAAAAATGATCATTTAACGTAAACAGACATCAAACAATTAAATGTCTACGTCAAGTAAGTGTTATAAAGTTATTAGGATGATAAGTTATAACTTTACGCTTTTTATTTTTATTGGTTACGTAAAACGTTTACGTAACGCAATAAAACTACACTATTGCATGCATGGCAAACCATAAACCCACCTACACTTCAACAAATACCCACTAATACCCATATTACCTAAAAATATCTTAAACACCTACTCACTTCCATACTACAACCGAAAATCATGCATGTACATTCATATGCAAGTTGAAATTAAATCTTACTCCTCCACTAACACTATTAAACAAGTATTTTTATTAACCAAGGGATTAAACAATCACTTTACCTATATTCTTCTTTTCCTTTTGTGTTCAACTGTCCCTAGCAACAAAGAAACTAGGAAAAGAACTTTAGACAAGCTTTAGAAGCTTAGTCACTTCATCTCTTACACAAAATAAGATTAAACAAAGACCTCGTCCCTACAATTCAATACCTAGATCATACTTAAACAATTATTCTTGCCTCCTTTGTCCCTAAAACCCACGGCCACACTCAAATGGAAAAGAAACCACAAGTCTTATACAAGGTAGTGTAACATCAATGTTGGAAAATTAAAACACGTTCTCTTCACCCTACATATTAAACTAACATTAGCTAGTCCTAAACTAATAAACAAAGATTTTGTCCCCTCTTTCTTGTTCCACAAACCGGATACACCAACATGGACACCAAAACCATACCATGGTCCTAAAGTGTGGTATCTAAGGCTCATGATTTCCTATATATAGTGAGCATAAAGTTAAGAACACACACACATATCATTTACAAGAAATACTAGCAAAACCACGGCTTGGGTTTTTCACCATCAAAACTTTTATAGTTTTCATTTTTCAAGGGTTACAAGCATACAAGGGTCATTACTAATCATATATAAGGTGTCTTGGAAGCTTGGTTTGGGTTAATCAAGGGTTATTACAAGCAAGGAGTTAAATTAGGGTTTTTGTGAAATTAGGGTTTTCTAAACCTAATTTTCCAATTAGGGTTTTCTTGGTTGGGTTTAATCTTGATCATCATTCATCCTACATTCATCTAAGGTTTACCTAAGACCCTAATCTATTCATTTATTTCATTTCATGATTTATATAATTTTTATATTGTTAATCATCACCTAGGTTTTCTTATTAAAGTTTATAAGATAAAATCATATGTACACATACACGAATTTATTTTGTGTATGGTTAAGATGATGTTTTAAATATGTTAATATGTTTAAAACAAGGATTTACAAGCAATGGATTGTTTATGTAATTATTTATCAAGTATTGACTATTTATTTAATTATAAGGTTTAGATAATTAAATAAATATGTTGGATTTTATTCCTTGGACAATATGGACATATTATGATATAGAGGACTTATTATATACACAAGATGTGAATTGTATCAATTAGAGGACTTGTGATAATTTATGTAAGTTAATAATACCTAAAACAAGTTTATTTAAAATAAATTACAAACACTATTCGAAGTTACTGTAGCAAACAGTACATGGGGGAAATTATTTTATAATTTTATAAAATAATACATATTATTAGCTTTCTAAATCAATAAGAAACTTGAAAATCCGATAAATAACGAAGGAGTTATGATGTTTACAAGATTTACAATTATAAAAGTATTTTTATAAAAGAAAGTTATAAAAATAATACAATTCGAATTTAAGTTAAATATTTGATATTTTTCTGTAAAAGTAGATTGTATAAGGATTATAAAAAGGTAAGAAACTTGAAAAACCAATGGGTAATGAAATTGTTATGACTTTTTCATGTTTATGTAATAAAATAAACAAAAGTAACTTTATAAAAGTAGTTTTATGAAAACCTGCTACTGTTCACGACAGTGAGCTGATGAAAATTATTTTTGTTAGATAGAGCTTTTAATTACGAAGACGTGGGCGAAAGAATCACTAAAAACCGAATTAAAACGAATGAGATATGATTTTTATACGATTTCAACAATTAATATTTATAAAAAGCATTTTTATAAATATATACATACTGTTACTATTCACAACAGTAAAAATACACATAATAAATGTAATGGTTGATTAGATTTTTCAAATACAAAACCATACATATAAAGAACGTATTAAACGGAGGTAAAACCAATAAATTATGACATTTTTAATATTACAACAATTAATTATATAAAAGTAGTTTTATATAATTTATTAAATTGATTAAATGTTACTGTTCATCAGTAACTTAATATTTACAAATATGATATTTTAATATATCATTCAAATACGAAACCACGGATATAAAGAATATGCAAAACGGAATTGAAACGAAAAAGATATAAGGTTTATAATACCTTATGCACTATTTTTATATTAGTGCACTATTTTTGTGAAATCAATTAAACTAATTATATAATGTTATTATATAATCATCTAAAGGTGATAAAACAATTACTTTTCATAAACGAATAATTGTTGGACAATTTTAACATTTTCATAATACGGATTCATGAACATTTATTTTACAAATGCAAATTAATTTGTTTAATTTTATAAATTAAACAAACACTTTTAGGTGGTGATGTAACTATATAGAATTATGTATGGCGTTAGTTATTCAAAGTACATAGTATTCATACGACCTATGTTTAATTAGGTTGCATTCGGACTTCGCTTGTTGACTCACTCACTTAATTTATTTCATTCACTACATTTGCTGAGGTGAGTTCATAGCCCCATGTTTTACTATATCAATGATTTATAACTTTTGGGGTGAGAAACATGCTTTGTTTTATAAATTGGACGTAAGTGTACATTTTATCATGATTACGTGTTTGCCTAAGTAGCGATAACCCTCTGAGCCCATTATCATGAACTGTCAATTACTTTGTGTGAGTGTGAATGTTATAAATAGATCTATTTGGGGTTGACATCCCCATCCGGGTGAGTAGCTCTCACTGGTGTCACGGAGTGAACCAACGGATGTATACCATGTCGGATTCGGATGTTGCGGGTTAGAACATCATCACGGGCAATGTAGGCAATTTATATTGCAATTCATACATGTCGAGCTTCAGTGTCATGAGCTTAGGGAAACATAAGTTACATTTTGTGATGGGTGCACAGGTTGCATAATCACGGGAAATCTTGCGGTCCTACATTATATTTACATAAACCTATGAATTCACCAACTTTATGTTGACGTTTTAAAGCATGTTTTCTAAGGTTAATGAGGCACGAGGTGCTAAGGATACATTGGGGATACTCTTTTGGGAAGTCATGCGTAAAAGATTTGGAGTCATTACATCTTGGATTATTTGTTATGATCTAAAAGATTTGTTATCAAATGTTGAACAATTTAAGCCGTTGTGCTTTGTATTAAACAATTTCAATAAAACCAATGTATCGTATTTCAAACGACTCTTTTAGAGGTCGTTCTCATATCTTGTGCTATTGATCTATGAAGTAACACTCCCAGATACATATTCTGCTGTGACCCATTTTAGGGGTGTTACAGATTGGTATCTAGAGCCAAGGTTATTGAGAATCAGGTCAAATGTTTTTGCTGGACTATAATCGTTTTTTCAAACACTGCATTCATACAAAGGGTTTTTTTTCACGGGACATACATATAATAGTTGTTGCATTAGTTGGTCATACTAGATGCTTACACGATTCACATACGTATTCATATTATAGTACGTACATTACTATGAGGGTCTTACATATATATACAGAGATGAGATTACATTCTTTTACACATACTCTACAATTATTTATATAAGGGTTATTAAATAAATACTGGAACATTTCTTTAGGCGAGGTAGTATGATAAACTCGTAGGTCCTAAACGCTACTTAAACATAAGCTATCAAATACGATATCTTACCATCATTTATTTATGCCATGAGCGCATATTCATATTTACCATACATCATCTCACAACATTCTATTTTCGGAGCACGACTTAGATAACTAAACTAATCTCATCTTATTACTCTTTCAACTTTGAAGAACAATGACAACTGTTAATCAAGGGATGAGTGTTGAGAATATTGAGCAGGTTGTAGCCCAACGAGTGGCTAATGCTATCGAGGCTATTGCTATTTATCAGACAAAAACCAACATGGCCCGCAAGTCAATGAGCCAGACCAAACAAGAAGAAGACAAGGTAACAAAGAATGCTAGCAACAAGAAAAAGTGGGAAAGTAACCACAATGGAAGCTCGAGCCAACAAAACAAAGGGCATAAGGTGCCTAGAGCACACACTACTAGACCAATCAACAAGAAGGCATATGCTGGATCTCTACCTCTGTGCAACCAGTGCAAATTTCACCATAATGGACCGTGCACTGTAAAGTACGGAAATTGCAAGAAGGTTGGCCACACAACCCAACATTGTAGAACACCTACTGCTGTTAGGAATCAACGAACCCTTACCTGTTATAAGTGTGGAAGTCTGGGACACTACAAGAGTAATTGTCCAATTGTGAAGTTTCAGAACCGTATGGACATGTACTGGAAAGGAAAAGCTCGTGGAGACTCTAGCGCCACGACGTCTAACATCAACATCTAATGAGAGACCTATTACCTAGTAAAACTTAAGTTTGAACTATCATAGACTCTATGTCCTTTAAGAACCTCATTGTACTTCCTCTTAAATTTTTGTTGTACTGAACGATTTCAAATTATCTATCAAATCTATGTGTTATGAAATTTCCGCCAATCTACTCCAATTCTCTAATTATTCATGTAAACCACTTACTAAAACATTATGAATTTATGAAACATATCACTATCACACAATAAACTATTTCTTTGTCCCACATAAATTGTTTCCATGGTCAATTTTCAAAACTATTTTGTTATCAATTCATAAACAATTTGTTACCACAACATAAACTCCTTACTGTTACATTATGAACGGTCACGTGATTCCCTCGAAAACTATTTTGATACCATCTCATAAACAATTTTAGTATCGCCTCATAAACAAAGTCGATGTCATTAACAATCACCTCATAAAACGCGTTTACTTCAGGAAATCGAATTAGTAACCATAGCAACTAAGTAGACCTTTACTCCATCTTACTATAAATTCGACATCATCTTATGCCAAATCCTAAGCCAAGAAGCCGAGACACATCACTAGTCGTCCTAGGACAATTCGCTATCAAATTTGCTCGCCATTAGAGAATTTACGAAATCATCCATTCAACATCGACTTAATGCCCGTAGAACTTGGTAGTTCTGACGTCATAATTGGTATGGATTGGTTGTTAATGTATCATGCCATGATAGTTTGTGCCGAGAAGATCATTCGTATTCCATGGGGAGAGGAAACCTTAATTGTTCACGGTGACGAAAGCAACCAGGGAAACGAGACTCGTTTGAACATCATTTCGTGCACCAAAACTCAAAAATATTTGTTGAAAATACATCATGTCTTTTTGGCACATATTACTACAAAGGAGACTGAAGACAAGTCGGAGAAGAAACGACTT
The DNA here is from genome assembly GCA_026074375.1 of Tanacetum coccineum. Lineage (NCBI taxonomy): Eukaryota > Viridiplantae > Streptophyta > Magnoliopsida > Asterales > Asteraceae > Tanacetum > Tanacetum coccineum. The sequence goes on along the minus strand of BQNB010023273.1, from coordinate 32,685 downwards.
GAGGACGTACCAATCGTTCGATATTTTCCTAAAGTATTTCCCAAAGACTTGCCGGGTCTTCCACCGAATCGACAAGTGGAATTCCAGATCGATTTGATACCTTGTGCTGCACGTGTAGCACGAGCACCTTAGCGATTGGCTCCTTCCGAAATGAAAGAATTGACATAGCAACTGCAAGAACTATCTGACAAGGGCTTTATAAGACCTAGTTCCTCACCTTGGGGAACCCCGGTCTTGTTTGTCAAAAAGAAGGACGGATCATTTTGAATGTGCATCGACTATCGGGAATTAAACAAGCTGACGGTAAAGAATCGTTATCCACTCCCAAGGATCGACGATTTATTTGATTAACTACAAGGATCCAATGTTTATTCTAAGATAGACTTGCGATCGGGTTATCATCAGCTTCGAGTACGTGAAGAAGACATTCTGAAGACCGCATTCAGAACTCAATATGGACATTATGAATTTCAAGTTATGCCGTTTGGTTTGACTAACGCACATGCGGTATTTATGGACCTCATGAATCGGGTGTGCAAACCGAATCTGGACAAATTCGTAATTGTCTTTATTGACGATATTCTGATATACTCGAAGAGCAAGCAAGAGCATGAAGAGCATCTTAAGTTAATCTTAGAGTTGCTTAAAAAGGAGCAATTGTATGCCAAATTCTCTAAATGCGAATTTTGGATTCCTAAAGTACAGTTCATTGGTCACGTGATTGATAGTCAAGGCATTCACGTCGATCCCGCCAAGATCAAATCAATAAAATATTAGGCATGTCCTAAGACTTCAACGGATATTCGTCAATTTTTAGGTCTTTCCGGTTATTATCAAAGATTCATCGAAGGATTTTCGAAAATTGCTAAGCCAATAACCAAGCTTACTCAGAAGAAAGTCGCCTTTGAATGGGGTGACAAGCAAGAAGCAACTTTTTAGACATTGAAGGATAAGTTGTGTAGCGCACCTATCTTAGCTCTCCCTCAAGGAGCTGAGAACTTCATTGTTTATTATGACGCGTCGCATACTGGATTGGGTGCGGTATTGATGCAAAACGAGAAGGTAATTGCTTACGCATCACGACAGTTGAAGATTCATGAGAAAAATTATACTATTCATGATTTGGAACATGGTGCAGTGGTGTTTGCTCTAAAGATTTGGAGGCACTACTTGTATGGAACCAAGTGTACGGTGTTTACAGATCATAAGAGCTTACAACACATTCTTGACCAAAAGGAGCTGAACATGAGGCGACATCGCTGGTTAGAGTTGCTCAGTGATTACGACTGTGAAATTCGTTATCACCCAAGGAAAGCAAACATAGTGGCTGATGCCTTAAGCCATAAAGAACATATTAAGCCATTACGGGTTCGAGACTTAGTTATGACTATTGGTTTGAATCTCCTCAAACAAATTTTGGTAGCTCAAATAGAAGCACAGAAACCAAAGAATCTCAAGAACGAAGATATAGGAGGTATGATCAGGAAGGATATACCGAAGGAAAAGTTAGAACTCCGCACCGACGGAACCCTATGCTTAAACGGTAGGAGTTGGTTTCCATGTTATGGTGACTTGAGGACGGTGATCATGCACGAGTCCCACAAATCAAAATACTCTATCCATCCGGGTTCTGACAAAATGTATAAAGACATGAAAAAGCTATACTGGTGGCCTAATATGATGGCCAACATCGCCACATATGTTAGCAAATGTTTGACGTGTGTAAAGGTCAAGGCTGAACACCAAAGACCATCGGGATTGCTGGTACAACCCGAGATCTCAATAGAAGTGAGACAATATAACTATGGATTTTGTCACAAAGCTTCCTAAGTCGTCGCAAGCTTATAACACCATTTGGGTGACTGCTGACCGACTTACTAAGTCTGCAATCTTTACGCCAATGAGAGAAACTGATTCCATGGAGAAATTGGCAAGAATGTATTTGAAGGAGGTAGTCACGAGGCATGGGATATCTGTCTCGATCATTTGTGATCGTGACCCTAGGTTCGCATCAAATTTTTGTAGATCACTTCAGAAGCCCTTGGGTACTAACTTGGATATGAGTACTGTGTACCATCCACAAACCGAAGGACAAAGCGAGAGAACTATCCAAAATCTCGAGGATATGCTACGTGCTTTTGTGATCGACTTTGGAAATAGTTGGGTTAAACATTTACCATTAGTCGAGTTTTCATATAATAATAGTTATCACACTAGCATCAAGGCTGCACCGTTTGAGGCGCTATACGGTCGAAAGTGTCGTTCACCTGTTTGTTGGGCCGAGGTTGGACCAGTTCAACTTACCGGTCCAGAAATAGTACAAGAGACAACCGAGAAGGTCATTCAAATCAAACAAAGGATGCAAGCCACCTGTGACTGACAAAAGAGTTACGCCGATTTAAAGCGTAAGCCGATGGAATTTCAAGTTGGGGATAGAGTTATGCTTAAAGTTTTGCCTTGGAAAGGGGTCGTACGTTTTGGCAAACGGGGGAAGTTAAACCCTAGATATGTTGGACCTTTCAAGGTGCTAGAAAAGGTTGGATCAGTTGCTTACAAGCTTGAGCTTCCTCAAGAGTTGATCAGGGTTCACAATGCATTTCATGTATCCAACTTAAAGAAATGTTATTCCGACGAACCATTAGCCGTTCCGTTGGAAGGACTTCATGTGGATAACAAGCTCTGTTTTATGGAGGAACCTGTAGAGATCATGGATCGAGAAGTCAAACGGTTGAAGCAAAGCCGTATCCCAATTGTCAAGGTCCGACGGAACTCGAGGAGGGATCCTGAGTTCACATGAGAACGTGAAGACCAATTCCAAAATAAGTATCCGCATCTATTCGCTAAACCCATACCTTCATCAAGTGTTGCAACTTGTGCCTTGAGGACAAGGCTCTTCTAACAGGTGAAGACTGTAACATTTCACATTTTCAGGTCATTTACGACTTCATTTATTCCATTATTTATTTTTAGGCTTTTACGCGTTTACTTTTAATTATTAACATATAGTTAAATCACGTAAACTAAAAATCAACGTTCAACGTAAACGAACACCAAACAAATAAAATTTTACGTGAAGCAAGTGATATATAATTATTAAGAATATAATTTATAACTTTTCCTATTTTGATTTTGTTGGTTACATAAAATGCTTACGTTTCGCAATAAAATACATTTAGGCATACCCGGAAGTACCTATACCTATCTATACTCAAACCAATACCCACATGTATGGAACCAAGTGTATGGTGTTCACAGATCATAAGAGTCTACAACACATACTAGACCAAAAGGAGTTGAATATGAGGCAACATCGTTGGTTAAAGTTGCTCAGTGACTATGATTATGATATTCGTTATCACCCGGGGAAGGCAAATGTTGTTGCTGATGCTTTAAGCAGGAAAGAGAAAATTAAACCATTAAGAGTTCGAGCTTTAGTTATGACTATTAGTTTGGATCTTCCCAAACAAATCTTGAATGCCCAGACTGAAGTACAGAAACCAAAAAATCTCAAGAATAAAGATGTAGGAGGTATGATCAGGAAGAATATACAGAAGGAGAAATTGGAGCCTCGCGCTGATGGAACCCTATGCTTAAATGGTAGGAGTTGGTTACCATGTTATGGTGACTTGAGGACTGTGATCATGCACGAGTCCCACAAATTAAAATACTCCATCCATCTGGGTTCCGACAAGATGTACCAAGACATAAAGCAACTATATTGGTGGCCCAATATGAAAGCCGACATCGCCACCTATATTAGCAAATGTTTGACATGTGCCAGGGTCAAGGCCGAGCATCAAAGGCCATCGGGTATGTTCGTACAACCCGAGATACCCCAATGGAAGTAGGATAACATCACAATGGATTTTGTCATAAAGCTTCCTAAGGCATCACAAGGCTATGACACCATTTGGGTGATTGTTGACCGACTTACAAAGTCCGCAATCTTTATACCAATGAGGGAAACTGACCCCATGGATAAATTAACAAGGATGTACCTAAAGGAGGTAGTCATAAGGCATGGAATACCTGTCTCGATCATTTGTGATCGTGACCCTAGATTCGCTTCAAATTTCTGATAGGTCACTTTACATCATGGGTTATGGGTACTAATTTGGATATGGAGTATGTGTACCATCTAAAATGAATGGACAAAGCGACGAAGGACTATCCAAACTCTCGAGGATATGCTACGTGCTTGTGTGATCGACTTTGGGAATGGTTGGGTTAAACACTTGCCACTGGTTGAGTTTTCTTATAATAATAGTTATCACGCTAGCATCAAGGCTGCACCGTTCAAAGCACTTTACGGTCGAAAGTGTCATTCACCTATTTGTTGGGCCGAGGTTAGACAAGTTCAACTCACCGGTCCAGAAATAGTCCAAGAGACAACTGAGAAGGTCATTCGAATCAAGCAAAGAATGCAATCCGCTCATGACCGACAAAAGAGTTACACCGACTTAAAGCGTAAGCCAATGGAATTTCAAGATGAGGATAGAGTTATGCTCAAATTTTCACCTTGGAAAGGGGTCGTACGTTTTGGCAAACAGGGAAAGTTGAACCTTAGATATGTTAGACCCTTTAAGGTGCTGGAAAAGGTTGGATCCGTTGCTTATAAACTTAAGCTTCCTCAAGAGTTGATCAGGGTTCACAATACATTCCATGTATCCAACTTGAAGAAATGTTACTCCGACGAACCATTAGCCATTCTGTTGGAAGGACTACATATTGATGATAAACTCCAATTTATGGAAGAGCCCGTTGAAATTATGGAACGAGGGATCAAACGATTAAAGTGAAGCCGTATACCACTCATTAAGGTTCGCTAGAACTCTAGGAGAGGTCCTGAGTTCACATGAGAACGTGAAGATTCATTCAAAAATAAATACACACATCTACCTCTTCATCAACACTATTCTGGAAGGCAACTCGAACTGAATTGCGGGACGCAATTCTTTTAACACGGGGAGACTGTAACATTTCATATTTTCAGGTCATTTACGACTTTAATTATTCTATTATTTATTTTTCGGCTTTTACGCGTTCGCTTTTAATTTTTATCGTTAAGCTAAATCGCGTAAAGTAAAAATGAGCATTTAACGTAAACGAGCACCAAACAATTAAATGTTTACGTCAAGTAAGTGTTATAAATTTATTAGGATGATAATTTATAACTGTACGTTTTTTATTTTTATTGGTTACGTAAAACGTTTGCGTAACGCAATAAAACTACACTTTTGCATGCATGGCAAACCATAAACCCACCTACACTTCAACAAATACCCACTAATACCCATAATACCCAAAAAATTCATAAACATTTGTTTATTTCAAACCCTAGCCAAATTCTACACATATAACACACATACACTTGAAATTAAATCATCTAAACCTCCACTAACTTGAATAAACAATACTAGTAGTTAACCAATGGATCAAAGAACCACTTTTGTCTATTCTTTGTGCACAAACCCACGGTTACACCAAGAATGGAAGAAGAAACCATAAGCTCCATGAAATGACTAGTAGCATTCTATGATGGAAATGGAAGCAACAAGTTCTTTACCCTACATATAAAACAAATCCTAGCTTAGTCCTAAACTAATAAACTAAGGTTTTGTCCCATCTTTCTTGCTTCCTAAACCGGACACCAAAAAGACAAGATCAAAACCATGCCATTGTTTTGTAAAGTGGTTTCTAAGGCCAGGGCTTACTATAAATAGGAGCCATAAAGTGTTAGTATCACACACACAACACATTAACAAGAAACCAAAGCAAGAAACTCTCTCTTGAACACACATACCCACGGCTCACTCTCCCCACACACATATACTTTGTATTTTTGATTTCTAAGCTAGTACAAGTGTTCAAGGGTTATTATTATACATATACAAGGTGTCTTGGAAGCTTGGATTGGGTTAAACAAGGGTTTTTACAAAAAAAGGTTTTCAATTAGGGTTTCTAAGAAAATTTGGGTTTTCTAAACCTAATTTTCCAATTAGGGTTTTATTGGTTGGGTTTAATCTTGATCATCATTCATCCTACATTCATCTAAGGTTTACCTAAGACCCTAATCTATTCATTTATTTCATTTCATGATTTATATAATTTTTATATTGTTAATCATCACCTAGGTTTTCTTATTAAAGTTTATAAGATAAAATCATATGTACACATACACGAATTTATTTTGTGTATGGTTAAGATGATGTTTTAAATATGTTAATATGTTTAAAACAAGGATTTACAAGCAATGGATTGTTTATGTAATTATTTATCAAGTATTGACTATTTATTTAATTATAAGGTTTAGATAATTAAATAAATATGTTGGATTTTATTCCTTGGACAATATGGACATATTATGATATAGAGGACTTATTATATACACAAGATGTGAATTGTATCAATTAGAGGACTTGTGATAATTTATGTAAGTTAATAATACCTAAAACAAGTTTATTTAAAATAAATTACAAACACTATTCGAAGTTACTGTAGCAAACAGTACATGGGGGAAATTATTTTATAATTTTATAAAATAATACATATTATTAGCTTTCTAAATCAATAAGAAACTTGAAAATCCGATAAATAACGAAGGAGTTATGATGTTTACAAGATTTACAATTATAAAAGTATTTTTATAAAAGAAAGTTATAAAAATAATACAATTCGAATTTAAGTTAAATATTTGATATTTTTCTGTAAAAGTAGATTGTATAAGGATTATAAAAAGGTAAGAAACTTGAAAAACCGATGGGTAATGAATTTGTTATGACTTTTTCATGTTTATGTAATAAAATAAACAAAAGTAACTTTATAAAAGTAGTTTTATAAAAACCTGCTACTGTTCACGACAGTGAGCTGATGAAAATTATTTTTGTTAGATAGAGCTTTTAATTACGAAGACGTGGGCGAAAGAATCACTAAAAACCGAATTAAAACGAATGAGATATGATTTTTATACGATTTCAACAATTAATATTTATAAAAAGTATTTTTATAAATATATACACACTGTTACTGTTCACAACAGTAAAAATACACATAGTACATGTAATGGTTGATTAGATTTTTCAAATACGAAACCATACATATAAAGAACGTATTAAACGGAGGTAAAACGAATAAATTACGACATTTTTAATATTACAACAATTAATTATATAAAAGTAGTTTTATATAATTTATTAAATGGATTAAATGTTACTGTTCATCAGTAACTTAATATTTACAAATATGATATTTTAATATATCATTCAAATACGAAACCACGGATATAAAGAATATGCAAAACGGAATTGAAACGAAAAAGATATAAGGTTTATAAAACCTTATGCACTATTTTATACTTGTGCACTATTTTTGTGAAATCAATTAAACTAATTATATAATGTTATTATATAATTATCTAAAGGTGATAAAACAATTACTTTTCATAAACGAATAATTGTTGGACAATTTTAATATTTTTACAATACGGATTCATGAACACTTATTTTAGAAATGCAAATCCAATTTGGTAAATTTTATAAATTAAACAAACACTTTTAGGTGGTGATGTAACTATATAGAATTATATGTGGTATTAGTTATTCAAAGTACATGGTACTTATACGACCTATATTTAATTAGGTTGCACTCAGTATTCGCTTGTTGATTCATTCACTTGATTCATTTCATTCACTACCTTTACCAAGGTGAGTTCATAGCCCTATGTTTTACTATATCAATGATTTACCACTTTTGGGGTGAGAAACATGCTTTGTTTTACAAATTAGACATAAGTGTACATTTTATCATGATTACATGTTTGCCTAAGTAGAGATAACCCTTTGAGCCCATTATCATGAACTATCAATTACTTTGTGTGAGCGCGAATGTTATAAATAGATCTATTTGGGGTTGACATCCCCATCCGGGTGAGTAGCTCTCACTGGTGTCACGGAGTGAACTAGCGGATGTATACCATGTCAGATTCGGATGTTGCGGGTTAGAACATCATCACGCGCAATGTAGGCAATTTATATCGCAATTCATACATGTTGAGCTTCAGTGTTATGAGCTTAGGGGAACGTAATTACATTTTGTGATATTTGCATTTGTTGCATTATCACGGGGAAAATCTTACGGTCCTACATTACATTTTACATAAACCTATGAATTCACCAACTTTATGTTGACATTTTAAGCGTGTTTTTCTCAGGTCAATAAGGCACGAGGTGCTAAGGATACATTGGGATAGTATTTTGGGAGTCATGCATTAGAGATTTAGAGTCATTACATGTTGGGATATTGTTATGATCTAAAATCTTTGTTATTAAGTGTTGAACAATTTAAGTTGTTGTGCTTTGTATTAAACAATTTCAATAAATCCAATGTATAGTATTTTAAATGACTCTTTTAGAGGTCGTTTTCATATCTTGTGCTATTGATCAATAATGTAACGTCCCCGAATACTTATATACCTTGATCTACTGAAAGACTGAAGGGCTTAGGAACTGAACCCAACAATCTCCCCCTATTTAAATTTACAAATAGTCTAAGTTAAAATCAATTATAAGTGAGCAAAACAACTTCTTCTTATGCAACTGATATAAATTGAACAACAAAAACTGATAACAATTCATTCTAACTTTCATTACATTACTTTTTACAAAAGATAAAGTTATTACAAACGGTTTTCATTCTACTGTCTTAGCTGCCCAATAAACCTCTTCTTCATGCTGAACTTGATGACTTGTGTTTTTTTACCTGGAATGGTCTTTCAAGTCACCGGTTCTTTTTCTTTTCTTGTATGCTAACTCATTTAGCTCATTCAGAGGATCTTGTTCTTTGAGAGGTTTGTTGAAGTCAATCCTTAGTTCTCTTTCAATTTGATCAAGGTATTCTATTCTTGTCTTTATCAATCCTTAGATGGTTTTCCATCCTTTTTCTTTTCTAACAGGACAAGCTTGTACAACCTCTCTCTATTTAGCCAAATGTAAGTCACTAAATTTAAAATTTGCAATGACTTCAATTGTCCTATCTTCCCTATATACTGTCAGTGAGATAGGGACTTTTTGTGTGATAACATCACAGTTTATGATCTTTGAGCTTTTTCTTCTTTTTAGCATCTTGTCACAATATTTATCAAAGAGTAACTTCTTGTTGTGGTATTGTTCCACCACATCAATGCCTAAAAGATCAACTAGTTCATTTTACAGGTTTGTTTTAGCATCCTTGGTGGTGTTCTTCTCCCCCTTAGCAGGTAAAGCAGTTGCTTGTCCTGCTAAAGGAACATCCTTGGTCGTAGCTTCTGATGCATTTTCTACCATAGTGGAAAACCAGTTCAAGGTTTCAGTAACCTTGTTTAATAGACTTGGAAGGGAATTCAAAGTCTTGAGCTATTTCTAAACTGAAGAAAATAGAACTGGTAAAGCTTGAAGCTCTGTTGGAAGTTCCCATTGAATGTTCTTTAGTTCAGCAAGCTAGGATGTAAGACTAGAGATAGTGGAAGTGAAGGTCTCAAGTTTTGTTAGAATCTCTTTTAAGTCCCCAGGTAGCTTGATTTCTATATATTTAACATGCTACTTTAGCTCTTTAATCTCTCTAGATAATTTAGTGAATTTTGAGGGGAGCTCTTTTAGTTCAGTTAGTAGGCAGCTAGCAAAGTTATGTGAGGCCAAGTGTTTGGAGAGTTTAGACTTTAGAGAGGTTACTAGAAGAGTAGTAAGCTGGTTGACGTCTGGATATAAGGGCATATCCTTTAGTGAGGCAACTTTAGCTTTAGCTTTTTCCTTTTGGTGTTCCAGCTCATCCTTCTGGGACTAAAGTAATTGAACCTGCTGATTTTGGATATGTAAGATGAGGGATTGAAGTGTCTTTAGGTACATCATGAGAAGAAGCATAAGAGTCTTTATCTTTGATAACTTCTTCTTCATCTTCACTCTTATCTAAAACAATGATAGGTTCATCTTATGGGGAGTCAGGAGTGAAGAAGGAAGATCTTGTGTCTTTCAAGAGATCTGATAAATCCTACATCTTTATTGTCTTTGAAATTGCATTAGCTCTGGACTCCTTATCTGTACCTAAATCAGTTTGGGCAGTTTTTAACCTATTTCCAGCAGATTTGGTTTGATCTATAAGAACACTTGGATTAGTCCCTACAAATATGTAATCAATTTAATAGTTTTTGGTCCTTCATCCATACCTTGTTATAAGGGTATGGAATCATTAGGAGTAGATAATCCAGGATCAGCTTCAGTTATGGAATCTCCTAAAGCATCATATCCTAATGTAGACTCAGAGTGTAAATAAAAGAAGCTGAATAAAACAGGTTCAATAAGAATTAAATATAGACATACCACTATTGAGCTGAGGGTGGGCTCCATCTTTACTGGTGGCCCCTTAAGATGTTGGGCCACTAGCTGCTTGTTGTTCCTCTTTATGAATTTCACCAACCACTGGTGTGGGAGGTGAAGGATGGCTTGGGCTTTTGTCCTTGGTCGAACTGGATTAAGTTTCTGATGTGCTATCGTGTAGGGTCAATTTATTGATTACCAAGTTTTAAATTTATATTTAGCCGACTTATCCTAAAACAACACTTTAACGTGTAGTGTACCCAATCAGGTGGAGTTTTGTGGTAAGTAAGGTGTCGAACACTAAGCGCGATGTCATTAACCTTATATTCTATCTATATTTAAATTACTCTAATTAAGTTAATTCTAATTACTTGTTAAACCTATGATATATATGATTCTAATGATGATGAGGAGAGACTGGCATAGGTTTTATGGTGACAATAATCAATTCTAAACACAATAAACGTGTAAGAAAACAATAAGAAGATAAAAGAACGATACAATCCAAATGATAGAAAACCGTATTAGCCATATTAAATCCAATTAAACACTGGTTTATTTATTTAGTGTAATGATTTCTTATCTCGAAGCAGCATATTATTCTTAAGACTTATGTTGATCCCACTTCAATAGATCGAATTCCTTAAGCTTGTTTAAGGATTAGTTATATTAGATAAATCTAACACAACTATAGTAGAAACTTTGTTTGAATGTATTAAAGATTATGCGGAATCTAATCTTTAATATTAAGAAGAATTATCAACGAAACAGTAATTCAAAACAAATAAGCTCTAATATTATTAATAATAATACGAATCCTCTCAAAGTATTAAGGTTACAAAGGCCTTAAAGCTAGGAATATAAAAATATATATGAAAAACTATATCAAACTCTATGCCTTAGGACCTCCTTTTATACACCAAGGAGCCCTAGTCGGATTACAATACTTTCCTAAGTATCCATAATCTTTTCTATAAACAAGTAACTTAATACATATCATATAAGCAGTACTAACACCAAACAGTACTAACTTAGTAACCTTAGCAGCATTAACTTATCTCTGAGCAGTCTTAACCTTGAGCAGTAGTAACTTTATACTAGCAGTAGTAACTACTTAGAATATTTTCACTAGCAGTACTAATATTGACTTACAATAGTAACTGTGTACTACCAGTAGTAAACACTTAGCATATTTTCTTTGAAGTTCATAAGCAGCACTAACTTTAGTTGAGCAGCATTAACACAAATATGAGCAACAGTAATTCAAACAGCATCAAGAAGACTTTTAATCCCAACAATTATCCCCTAAACTTGATATTCTTCTTTAAAATCATCAAGTTTCTTCATTTAAGGCTTCATCAACACCAGGAGGATGCTTCTAAACACTTCTTTACTTCTTAAGTTGATTTATGATGAATTTAAGAAGCTGATAAGCCATTTCACTTTCATAGTCAATCATAAGCTTCTTTTCTAACATCATTATAAGTGTAGATGGTGTAAGAGGATACTTCTTCTCTATCAACATATAAATATGCATATGTTGCATCCTTAAGGAATGTAATCCACAAGAGTCATACATCTTCCAACTCAACACTTTGTAGTCTTGTTGATTCTTCCATACTTTATCTTCTACATGTGGTTCAATAATTGTTTTTAAATCACCCCATAATATCAAATCCATGTCTTCCACTGGTCTTGTTGACTCATATTTAGCTTTTACCAACTTATACAAAATTTCCAAATCTTCCCTGTCAAAACTTTTAAGCATGTGACTAAAGATCATGTACATTTGAGACTTTCCATCAGCTCTTATTATTTAATAATAGCTTTTTCTTCCTTCTTTATGAATCTTCTAGTGAACAATACTTGGAGACTTAACAGCCAAATGAATAGCATCAATTGCTACTTCTTCTTCATCTGGAATGATTTCCATTAACTTTTTAATCTCTGTTATTTCTTTGTCATCTTCCACCTTTTGCTTCTTTGTAATCTTTTATGCTAGCTCAGTTCCTGCTCTCTTTTCTTTACCTCCACCAACTCTGTTCTAAAGTCTTCAAATGTATTTACCCTCTTGAATGCTATGTTAAACATTTTTTGAATAAAATCAAACTCTTTCAACTTCAAATCATTAAGCTTGTATCCTTCCATGTTCTTTAGGTAAGTACACATTATCTTTCTCTGTTAAGCTTTTGTTGGTGGTTTGTTTCTTTTCTCTTCTACTCTTTTAGCTACAAAATGCTTTCTTCATTTCTCTAAGAGTTGTTGAAATAATGTAGCCTTTTCTTCAACAGACAACTCTTCTTGTTCTTGTGCTTGTGATCTTTCAACCAATTGATGATCAGCATCAATCTTTGCCTGTATATCATCCCATGTTTTAAGCAAGGCAATATTCGCTTCTTGTACTTTTTCAGCTTTCTCTCTTGCAAGTCTTTCTTCTTCATCAAATTCAGCTTATAGTTTTAAAGCAGTTTCTTCATCAAAACTGATTTGATCTTTCTTTTTCATAGGCTTTACAGATTCTACCAATATCCCTTTACCTTTGTCCTGTGAAGATAGTTGTGAAGATTTTGTTGTTGTAGATTCACCCAGATCTTGTATAACAACCCCTTTCTGCTTAGGTTTTGTACTTTTCATTTCTTCAAGTGCTTGAGCCAAAGCAATATCATCAACAGTTGTAATTGTAGCAGTAGTTGTTGTAGCAGCACTAACAGTTGTTGCAACACTAGCACTACTAACTTTATCACCAGCAACACTAACCTGAGCAGCATCAATAATTAGCTTAGCAGTGTTAATAACTTCAACTACTTCTTCATCAACTTCTATTTCATCATGAACACTAACCAGGGTAATTTCTTCATCTGCATTAATAACATCAATCCTCCTCTATTTGGATGCATCCTCACCCAAACTTTCTTCATCATAAGAGGATTCTACCCTAGCTGTCAAACCAACTTTGTATAATCTCTTTAGCCTATGAGTTCTTGACCTATTTTTCTTTTCAAGCTTCTTGACCCTGTTTTTCAAACTAGTAATCTCATTATGTTGAGAGGTCTTTGTCTTCTCCAAATTAAGAACTCTATTTTTTAAATTGGTACATAGTTCCATTAATTCCTCAAGTTTAAGTCTATCCTCATCACTTTGAAGTATCTTACCTCTTACGAGCAGTAAATCATTAGAATGTTTAGATACATTCTCAAACCTAGTTTGAGCAATAGTATCCCCCATGGTTTCTTGGCACCTGGGACCACCACCTGAATTAGTTCTTAGGGAACTAGATTCATTAGGTGTTGCCTTGGATTGGGTCTTATCTACGTTACTACTGTCCTGCTCTGCTTCTAAGCTAGAAGCAATAGTGGCAGCCCTCACTAAACTGTCACCCAACTCTTTATGGACAACCTCATCTGCAACATTGTCACTAGGATCACTGGACTGAGGTATCTGAGTGTCCTTTCTTTTAGGATTCCTAGGTTTTTATGTCTTTTGAGGGTGAGGAGATGGTTGAATAAAAGTGGGTGTGTGATGGGGATTAGTCGGAATTACTGAATATTCAACCATTTGTGATTGGTTTTGTACCACCATTGTTGGAAATACAGGTGTTACTCTACTAGAAAAACCTTTGCCTATTCTTTTCATATTTCCAAAAATCTTTTTAGTGTGAGAGGGTTCAATATAAATTCTCTTATGAGTTGACATCCCCTCAAGTTGTTGGTCCAAAAAGATTTGTACAAACCTTAGATACATTAAAAATTTGCCATAAGCATTGTCCAAGTTTCTAATCATACTATTAAAAATCAATTTTGAAAAGTTGAATTTCTGATTTGATGCTAAACATATAATGGCAGATGCCATAGTACTACTAAACTCTTTCCATGCAGTAGTCTTTAGACTTAGACACTTCAAAATAGTATGAATTAGAAATTTCCATTATAGGGAGAAGAATGGTTTATAAAAAGTGAGTTTTTGTGAAATTTTCTCGTACCCCCATCAATGCAAGTTGTTCAAAAATAGTGGAATTTGGTAAACAATCAATACCTTCCTCATCTTCTAGTTGAAGATCTCTTCTAATAGATGATTCAGTGATGATTATCTTCTTGCCATCTACTAGGGCATGTAACTGTTCTTCCCTATTGATAGTTTTAGCCTTGACAGTAGACCAGAACTGTTCAATGCACGAAATATATATTGTAGGATTAATCGTTAATGCATACCTTATAGGGTGTGCATTCAAAACATCCACAATTTGTTCAAACTGATCACTCTCTGTGGGTTTAGACAAAAATGCAACCATATTATGAGTATTAGCAAACTTTAGAGTCGTCATTTATGTTGGGTTTTGATAATGGATGATAAAATTGACTTAGGGTTTGTAGTTAGAGAGTAGCATATAGGAAATGAAATCGATTAAATGATTGATTGAAACCCTTAATCGAAGTATTTATGAAAAATACCCTTAACAACCCAGCAATAGTAACTCGGCTGTAGTAAGTTATGCTTAGCAGCATTAACTTTAAGTCACTAGTATTAACTTCAATTCCATTCCAAACAGTTTCCCATCATCAATTTAACACTTTTCTTTGCTTTTCCTTCAAAATGTTAGTCCAAAAACCAAGAAAACACAAGCCATAGCAATTTTTACAATTATCACAATATTAATTATACCTAACAGTATTAAGTATAACTAACAGTAGAAACTCAGCATTATGAAGTATAACCAGCAGTACTAATTATACTTAACAGCAGAAACTTTTAATGACATGAATAACAATACTAATTCATATAAAACTCTACAAAAACATAAAGAGATAAAAGACTTTAAAGATTTAGCATTCCAATACTAACAATCAAATATTGAAATCTACTTACATCAAAAGCTTTTGTAAGCAAATCTGCAACATTCTTGTCAGTATGGATTTTGACCATTTGAATCAATTTATTTTCATTGCAATCTCTAATAAAATGATGTCTGGTCTCTATATGCTTTGTTTTTTTAATGAAAAACCAGATTTTTAATTATGCAAATAGTATTGTTATTATCAATAAAGATCTTGGTATACATAAAATTATACCGATAATCAAGTAGTTGATTATGAATCCAAAGCACTTGTCCACAGCAACTTGAAGCAGCCACATATTCAGCTTTTGTTGTGGAATTTGCAACCAATGTCTGTTTGTTCCACTGCTATGATTTTAATCTACATCCAAGGAATTGACAACCTCCTGTTGTAGACTTCCTATCCAAGCTTGCTCCAGCATAATCACTATCAGTGTATGCTATAAATCAAAAGGAGAATCTTTTGGATACCAAAGGCCTAATTTTGGTTGACCTTTTAAGTACCTAAAAATCCTTTTCACAACATAAAGATGTGAAACATTTGGATTGAGTTGGTATCTAGCACAGGCACACACTACAAACATGATGTTAGGTCTTGAAAATGTAAGATACATCAATGAACCAATCATTGACCTATATATATGAACACACACTTCTTCACCATTTTTATCCTTGAGCAGAGGCTTTTGAGTTTCCATTGGTGTGCTTGGAGTCTTGACTTCTGTAAACCCAAATTTCTTCAAAATTTTAGCAACATATTTATCTTGACTAATAAATATGCCATCCCTCTTCTGCTGCACTTGTAATCCCAAGAAGAATGTAAGTTCTCCCATATAACTCATCTGAAATTTCTCATGCATCAACTTCTCAAATGCATTACATAGCTCCTTCTTTGTTGAACCAAAGATGATATCATCCACATAAACTTGGACCAGTAAAATATCACCTTTGTGCCTTTTGATGAATAAGGTCTTGTCAATTTTCCCTCTTTGAAACCCATTATCCAACAGATATGTTGACAAGGTTTCATACAAAGCTCTAGGAGCTTGATGTAGTCTATACAGTGCTTTTTGTACCTTGTATATTCTATCAGGAAAGTCTGGATCTTCAAATCCTAGTGGATGAGATACATACACCTCTTCTTCAATCTTCCTATAGAGAAAAGCACGTTTTACATCCATTTGATACACCATAAAATCATTAAATGAAGCATAAGCTAAAAATAGTCTAATTGCTTCAATTCTTGCAATAGGGGAAAAGACTTCATCATAGTGAATCCCTTATTCTTGTGTGTACCCTTGAGCAACCAGTCTTGCATTATTTCTTATCACAATTCCCTTTTCATCCTTTATATTCTTGAAAATCCATTTAGAGCCTATAGCCCTTTTTCCATTTAGTAAATCCACTAAAGTCCAAACTTCTTGTAACTTGAATTATAGAAGCTCTTCCTGCATAGCCTCTATACATCTTGAATCCTTTAATGTATGAATTACCTTTTTGGGTTCTTCTTGTGATAAGAAACAAGCAAACAGGTAGTTTTGAAGGTCTTTATGGTTTGTTCTTTGTTGAATAGTACTAACAAACCCATGTTCCTCCAAATTCTTTGACATCTTTCTTGTTTGAGTAGCTAATTGCAAATCTCCAATCACTTGATCAAGAGGATGATCTTTATATTTACTTTCTTTTCTTGGATCTTCATTAACCTTCTTTCCATCATCACTTGAAGGTTTGGATCCATCATCATGAGAACTCTTTGGATCTTGAGAATATGGTAGATCAGTAATCCATAATGGTAGCAAAATGTAATCTTTAACAGGTTCTGTCTCCTTTCTAGCTTGACTTGTATTATCACTTGCTTTTGTACCTACAAAACCATTAGACTGTATACCTGCAACAATTGGCTCATAATTCATTGTTCTTGTTAGTGCATCAATATCAAATAGCCAATCTGGTCCACTACCTACAACATTAGGTGTACTCTCACTAAACCTATTATGTAAGTTTTTGTCCACTATCCTTGTTCTACTATTGAATACTCTAAAGGCTTTACTATTTAAAGAGTATCCAACAAAGAAACATTCATCAGCCTTACCATCAAATTTGCCTAAGTGATCTATGGTATTGAGAATGATAACAAGACACCCAAATGGTCTCATAAAACTTAAAGTTGGTGTTCTACCATGAAAAAGTTCATATGAGGTCTTGCTATGAGGCTTAACTACTAACATACTATTTTGCACATAGCAAGCAGTATTAACTGCTTCTGCCCAAAAAGTAGTTGGCAACTTAGAATCAGCTAGCATAGCCCTAGCAGCCTCAATTAGTGTCATATTCCTCCTCTCAGCAACTCTATTTTGTTGAGGAGTTCTAGCTACACTAAATTGTCTCAAAATATCCTTCATCTTACAAAACTGATTCATTTCTCTATTTTTAAACTCAGTCCTATTATCACATCTAATCACCTTAACCTTGTGATCTACTAGATTTTCTATCCCAGTTATAAAGGACTTAAGAATGCCACTAGTCTCATCCTTAGTAGCTAGAAAGAAAACCCATGTAAACCTACTGTAATCATCTGTGACAAATAGGCAATACATTTTCTTCTTAAGGCTTTTTACAAATGTTGGACCAAACAAGTCCATATGCAACAAATGTAAAGGAAGATTGATTGAGTTCTTTGTATTGGACTTACAAAAGGCTCTGTGCTGCTTTCCCTTTTGACAAACAACTCAGGTTTGATCATTTTCAAAGAGTTTGGAAGGTAAACCTCTTATAAGATTTTCTTTAACCAATTTATTCATGGTTTTAAAATTTAAGTGACCTAGCCTTCTATGCCTAAGTTTAGATTCATCAGATGTGGCTTTTTCAAAAAGGCAAGTTAAACCTCCTTTAGGAACTATGTTCTTTAAATCAACACTATACATATTGTTCTTTCTAGGAACTCTAAGTAAAACTTGACTTTCATCAATTAACTTAAAGTTTGGAGATAAAACAATACATTCAGTGTCATTAAAAAGAACACTATTCTTTTTATCACACATTTGTGAGACACTAAAGAGATTAAACTTTAACTCTCTCACCAAATACACAATTTTAAAATCTAGATTACCAGTTTTAATGGTACCTCTTCCTGTGATTTTTCCTCCTTTGAGGTTCCCTCCAAAAGCAATATATCCTCCATCTATCTCTTTATAGTCTATAAGATAGGACATGTTCCCTGTCATATACCTTGAGCATCCACTATCAATCACTCCTTTATCCTGTAAATCTATTTGTGGATTGCCCTACACATTAGGTAAGAAAATCAGTTTCTTTTGGGGACCCAAGCCATCACTGACTTGGATATGCCTTATGCATCAATATAATCAAACATTTTTAGGATGATTGATGCACTGTTGTGTTTAGAAACATGGTCTAAAACTTTATGCTTTGGTTTCTAAACCCAACAAGCTGAGGCCTTAACAGCATTAAGATTATTTCCCTAACATTATTAAAATGTTTATCCCTAACAGTATTAACCCTTTGATTAATATTACTGTTTTTAAATATTGTGTTCTTATAAAAGGGCCTCTTAACAGTTGAATGTGTTGTTTTAGAAAGATATGACATTGGTCTAGCAGCATTCACTGTTGTTTTTGAGTGAGCAGTATTAACTTGTCTAGTAGTATTAACCAACACTGCTGTTTTAGAAATATTTTATCTAGCAGTATTAATTGATAATAAGCTAGACTTCATTAGTACAGCTCTTGGAACCATGTTCTTTTTAGCACAGGGGTGGGTCTTTTTAGCAAAGTTTTGATGATTCGCCCTTTGAGCATTGTTCCAAATAGGTTTTACCATCCTTTAATTTTGAAACTATTTTTAATGGTAATTGCAATCAACCTGCAAATGATCAAAGCTTCCACACACATAACACGCCTTATTAAACATCTCAAAATTGCTTCCTAGTTTTTGAGACATTATATTGTTCAAATCTCTTTGATTGCCTCTTGGACTGTGAGTGTTTTGACTATGTTGCTCAACTTGTTTAATAGTCTTTCTAGTAGTTTTTGTTGTTGTTTAGATTTAACAAACTCTTTCTTAACAATACTAGGCCTAACTATTTTCTTTTCAATTTTAGGCTGAGACACATCCTCTTCTTCGTTATCTGACACCCATTCTTCAATAATTAGGGAATCATCATTCTTTCTAACTACCTTAGGTTCTTCTTTACTAGACATAGCTTTATTGTTCTCAACTACAGGCTCATTAACAAACTCATCTAAACCAGTAAAAGACAAGTCAGGTGTTGGAGGCATAAAATTTCCTGTGTAAGGAGGTGGAACTGCATTATAATTTTCATAGCCTAAACCTTTCTTGCAATTGTCAACTATCTGACACTCTATGAGCTTGTTTAAACTTTTAGATGCATGTTCAAATTTATCTACATTAAGTTGAATGCCATCTTTTTATTTTTAAACTATTTCAAGCTTCTTCCTAAGGTCTTCTATAGCTATTTCTCTTATATGAATTTCAAATTTTAAACCCTTAATATCTTGTAAATGAATAGACTTATTTACTTTATAAACTTTAAGTTTTTCTTCCACTGACTCTAAACCTGTCATATATCCTAGAACCATTAACTCAGATTTCTTTAAATCTTTTAATAATTGATCATTTTGAGATATAGAAGATATAACATGTTTCACACCACACACCCGATTTTGAATAAATTGGAAATCATTTGGATACCTCTGAGTCAGGACTTCAAGATGAGAAAGCCATGAGTGCATAATTAGGCCCTTCCTCTGCCTGATCACTCCAGTCATATCCACCTATGAAAGTAGATGTTTCCACAAGCACACTCCTTCTTGAGCTGTTCTTTATTCTTGTTGTTTTGTTTTTCTTAAAGCTCTGACTCCCTAGCAAAATGTCCCTCTTGTGGCTGTTGTAGAACCTACTTCCTGTACTTATAAAACCAATAGTCTTATTGCCATTAACAGTAAGCTTCCTTTCCTGTATTCTTCAAAAACCTTCTAGCCCTCATAGTCAACATGGCCATTTGCCATCTCAAATCATCTCTTCCATGTCATTTGGATGGATTTGTTGCAAGTCCTCATGTACAAGTTGAGGTACTATTTTTGGTTAACTGCAAGGGAATGCACAAATAACATCATCACTCAAGTTATCAATATTTGTAGAGTTAGCAGCATTAAATTGAGTGTTAGCAGTAGAAACTCTATGAGCAGTATTAACTGCTTGAGTTGTATTAACTACTCTATTAGTGTTGTTAGTGTTGTTATTTGAAGAGGACACAAAAGCTATATTCTGTGTGCTTGAACTTGAGCTAGACATCCCTTTAACTTCTGGTTCATACACCTTGAGGTTGTTGTAGAGTTTCATCCATGATCTTTGTACTCCAACTATCAGCTTTATTCATCACACACAACAGCATGTGTGTTCCTCTCAGGTGTAAATCTTCTTAATATATTTTGATTAACATCTTCTTGTGAAAGCTTTTCATCAAAAAGCTCCAACTGACCCATAGCTTTTGACAGCCTATCAAAAGTTTAGATCAACGCATCCTTTGAGGCTTGGAGCAATGAAGTTTTACATATTTCAGCCTTTAAGAGATTCCTTTGAGTTTTTATTGTACTGCCATTCCATCAATTCTCTTTTCAACAGCTTCCAACTACTTCTTAAGCATCCGTCTTTAGAGTTAAACTTTCAATGATGTTCATTAGAAAATGCCCATCAGTAAGTTACTTCTTGCTTTCTACCCTCTTAATCTTCTCTGAGCCTTTTCTTTAGCAGTTGTAATGGGCATCACTATCACAACACCTTCCACAGTTGTTGTTTTTTGCAAGGATGCACCAGTATCTATGAATTCCACATGGTGATAGTCTTATCATCTTGGATATATTGTTCAATCCTCATCCTCCAGATCTCATACTCACCAGGTTTAAGCATGGGAACTTTGGATGCAGCCACCATGTGTGCATAATCTTGATCCATGTCTTTAAAAAAATCTTGTGTATAAAAACAGGTTCTTCTCTTTCAAAGCTTCTTAACAAGCTCTGATACCACTTGTTGATCCCACTTTAATAGATCGAATTCCTTAAGCTTGCTTAAGGTTTAGTTATATTAGATAAATCTAACACAACTATAGTAGAAACTTTGTTTGAATGTATTAAAGATTATGCATAATCTAATCTTTAATATTAAGAAGAATTATTAATGAAACAGTAATTCAAAACAAATAAGCTCAAATTTTATTAATGATAATAATACGAATACTCTCAAAGTATTAGGGTTACAAAGACCTTGAAGCTAAGAATATAAAAATATATATGAAAAACTATATCAAACTCTATGCCCTAGGACCTCCTTTTATACACCAAGGAGCCCTAGTCGCCATATAAAACTTTACTAAGTATCCATAATCTTTTCTATAAGCAAATAACTTAATACATATCATATAAGAAGTACTAACACCAAACAGTACTAACTTATTAACCTAGACAGCATTAACTTTTCATCTGAGCAGTCTTAACATTTAGTAGTAGTAACTTTGTTCTTGCAGTAGTTACTTATCTCAATCAGTAGTAACTACTTAGTCTAATTTTCACTCAGCTGTACTCATATTAACTGCAGTTAGTAACTGTGTATTACTAGGAGTAAACACTTAGTTATTTTCTTTGAAGTTTATGAGCTAGTACTAACTTTAGTGAGCAGCTTTAACACAAACATGTGCAGTAGTATTCAAATTACATCAAGAAGACTTTTAATCCACAACCTTGGCGAGAGATCATCCTGCCCCCGAAAAGGACCTAGACCGTTGATTTCCTGTCACAATTTAATGTATTTCTTATTATAGCTCCTTTAGTTTAATTATAATCTATCTAGGGATTAAAGAAATGGTGATCTTGTAAAACCCTAGCCCATCAAGACTTTACTCACTTACTGTTTGATAGTATTTTATATACTGGTAGTTCATTGTTCAAATCTTTATTAATTAATTAAGAACATACTACATTACGGGTTACCTGCCGATCCAACTAAACTCATAATTTAAAGACAAGGACATAATATTATTTGTGATCCTATAAGCCCAATAATATAAAAAACGATATGGAGAGATATCCCAGTATCTAGTTCACTTGTTAGGCGTAACTAGACCCAGTTGAATGATAGGTCGCATATTCAAACACGTAGACAAGTATCATGTGATAAACATAATTAAACTTTCAAGATAAATTAAGAAATCAATTTTAAAACAAACCAAACATTAAATCTTCATTAAGATGGCTAATACCCTAGGGTATTGGCCCATAACCATTGTAATTATACAAGCGTGATCAAATAACAAAGGTAAACTAAACATTTTACCGAACGATACCAAAAATTAAATGATTACAAGAGTATAGGAATTACACGGTGTCTTCTATGGAATCATGATCGATGCTTGACCTTTGGTTGCTCTTCTTTTCTTTAGAAAATCGTCTTTTATGTGTATGGTATGAAGAATATGATTTTGCACATTGAAAACTCGTTTTTGAGTATTCTATTTATAGTGTCTGAAAAAGTCTGGATACACCGTATTGAGCTAGGCCAATACGACATATTGGGGTGTTTCCTTTGGTGTGCGCGCAAATTTTATAATCAATCTGATATATCTTCCCAAATATATATTTATTCACTAAATCTCTAAATAGTTATCTAGCTGGATACGGCGTATAGGTAAACGTGGATACGCTCTATTAGGAAGTGATAATACACGTTTTCTTGTGAAGTTTAGGCGCTAATACGCCGTATCTCTTTTTATGGATACGGCGTATTGTTCAGAAATATACAATCTTCAAATATCACCGTTTTAGCTCCAAAATATGCGCCTTTTAGCATGTCTTCATAAATCACTCCTTAATTACTGCAAATAATACTTTTAAGCAATTAAGTATGAATTCTTGCAATACTTATATAAAAGTTGGTAACTTATTCAGGATAAATAATGGTATAAATGTTACGTTATTTGATGTCATCAAATATCCCCCCACTTGAATCCTACTTGTCCTCAAGTAGACTCCAGATTTATATTGAAAAATGTATCCTAACCGTAGTTAAGGATTTTTTTTATTTAAGCACCTCTTTTGTTTTAATCACTTGTACAAGACCAAGCCCCTCACGAAATATGGAAATGAAAACACTCAGATCACTCAACTTATCTAGGGTGTAACATTTAATTGGTACACTCATTTGTTTGGTCGTGATTAGCTTCATATTATACTCTTGGCAAGAATACACATCTCCACCACTAGAGCTAAGGAGAAACAAGTCAAAAGGTAAATTGGGTTTTTATTATAAGGTTAAAGGTTAATCATTCTAACGATCTTTCATCGATAGTACCACACCAACAAGGCAGCTGAAGTACACATACACGGCCGTAACGATGGAATAGACATGTGTGTTCGATCGCATCCTTATTAGAGTTTAACCAAGGGTTAGGATGAAGAATGATATAGGGTAGGGATCTTTTAACTTTCACCAAAAGTAATAAACCAACAAGGTGGCTGAGTCACGCATACATGGCCATAACGACATAATAGACATGCATGACTCGATCTCAACCTCGTTCGAGTATAACCTAAGGTTAATTGCTAAGAAAGGGAAGCAAATTGTTGTTAAATAAAATTCACAAAACAAATAGATTAAGCTTGAACAAATAAGGTAGTTGCTAGTAAATTTTCCTGACCGTTCCATGATAAAGACTCAAAATATACACAAACGCCTCGATCATAGAAATGACAAAGACAACCTAAGTTGGCGTTCACATAACGGTCAACTTCCCGAACATCCCAAAGTTACATACTTTTACAAAAGTGGTGATATCGGCCACTTTATACAAAACTATACATCGGTTATTTTTATCCACATATCAACGAATAATCAATCCTTCCAAGTATTTTATCGGTTTAAGTTTAGCGAACCGACTATTAATCATCCTTCTCTTTTTTGATGTATTTTCTATTTTTCATTTTTTTTCATAGCATAATCCTCGATGTAATTTCACCGTCTTCGCAATCATAATTCATCTGGATAATTTTTCCTTTAATACTTCATCTTTAGACATAATACATAATCGCGAAAGTAGCAAAATATATGAGCTACATATTTTCCCTTGCATTGTGCAATTTCCCAACCTAACTAGAGATAAAAAAAATTCACTATGACATAGTAAATACAAAACTTTTACACAAAAGCAACTAGCAACTTTGATTAAGTAGGCTTAATCTACAGGGTAAGATTAGGTGTAAAGGTGTAACAAAATAAACATATGGTGTGAAAAAGACAAGAATGGCTCAACAGGTTTTTTTAGAGGATCTTACTCTTATAGTGAGAGTAAGCAAAGGGTTACACGGGATTTAACTAACCAGTATAGTTAGTTATTTTTACAACATTTAGGCTTTTTGGTGTATTCCTAGAAATTTACCAGTTAAAATGTTTCTCCATCTAAGTCCATAGTACTCATCGTTGTGGTCGCGAGTGATATACCAAGCCAAGTTCTAAAGTTCACTACATCACCGACACACTCATAATTTTTGTGGAATTTTTAGTAAACGTTTGGAAACGGAATAAGCTTATTTCTCAAAATTTGGCATTAAGGGTTATAGTGCGCGAGGTTATGTAACTAGTAATTTTTACAAAAGTTATGCTAGAAATTTTTTTAAAATTTTGCATAATTTAAGCATATAGCATATTATTTATAAAAGAAAGGACAAGTAGGCGTTCTAATTCTCCATCCTCCCACTTAAATTATACAATGTCTTCATTGTATAGATAAAACAATTAAAGAAAATAGGAAATAGAATTAGAACAAGGAACTGCCCTGATATGTTGCTCAGGATGATTCTCCAATTTTAGTTCTTGAGCAAAAGTATGTTGATGAGGCTTCAGAATGCTCGTACGAGTTCAATACATGTCTTTTTTAAAGTATACCATATCGTCGATTTCCTTATAGCAAGGTCCTGCATAAAAGTTTAGAAGCCAAAAGTGAAATTCCTATCTCAGTTATACAATAATTACAATGCAAGAAAACAATTAAACACACTATACAAGAGGTTAATACGCCGTATCCCAAACCCAAGGATACGTCGTATTGAATCCTGTAAAAATAAATGCTTTAAAATACTGTAAATTAAATTACAGACTGATAACGTCCAGACACATCCATACACCGTATCCAGAGGGGTTCGATACGCCATATGGAGTGTCTGGGAAGACAGACTCGTGCAAATAATTAAAAATGCGACAAACTATTAAAAAACGATCGGGTTGTCTCCCGGGAAGTACTTTTGTTTTATCTAGTCATTAAGTTTAACTTTTTCTTTCCCGCTCTCCTTCATTTATCCATGATTTGCTTGCATTTGTTCCTGTGAGCAAATTTCTTCATAATCATTTGGCATGACATGTATTTCATGAAGAATGGCATGCCGAGTGCAACATCTCTTATTACATCTTCATCATCAATGATGATAAAACCTAAAAGAATAGAAAATTTTCCAACAAAAATAGGTATGTCAATCAAAGTTTCGGCTGGACTCTTCCCTTCATGATTGTCCTTGTCCTTAATTATAGAATAATAAAAACTTTTGGTTAATAAATTAACTGACAAAAAAGAGATGAATTCAGCATTAACATTTTTATACCCAATCATGTAAGAAAATTTAATTTTATAACAGTATTCAGAAATGGTTTTAACATTATCAGGTTTATTGATAAAAGTTGGCTCAAAATAAACATCTTGATTCGTCTTGAGTTTTAGAGGTGTGTCCAAGTCATTTAATTCAATGTAGTTACCATAAAGCGGGTCAAATGACTCATCATCCTCTCTTACAAGCTTTGGTCTTGAATCAAGATCTTTTAGCATAAAGACCCTCTTGATTATGCTAGTGGCGGGCTTAATACTTTTGAAAATAAGTTTTTCTTCCCCGACCCTTAGAGTATTTTTTCTTTTATAAACATCAATCTTGGAATATGCAGTAGACAAAAATGGTAGACCGAGGATCAAAGAGACATCGTCATCCTCGGGTATGTCCAAGATGATAAAGTCTATGGGGAAAATAAATTTGCCAATCCTTACTAGCACATTTTTAGCAATACCCCTTGGCTGGTTTATTGTTCTGTCAACCAGTTCAATGGTCAACCTAGTGTGAGATAAAATTCCTAGACCAAGGTTGGTGTAGGTAGAAAATGGCATAACATTCACACTTGCTCCTAGGTCAACACGGGCTTTATCAAAATAAACATTATGAATAAAATAAGGTAAAGTAAAGCTCCCTGGGTCTTTTTCTTTCTGAGGCAAGGTGTGATCATAAGCTTCTAAAATCTTCACATCTTATGCCTTCTCCAATCATCACAACAATAGTTTTGTAGTCACCTTAGGAAGGGAAATATTTTAGAAACTATGCTTCTGTGCTGTGAGCGCGATACGGTGTATGGACTACATCCTATACGACGTATCTTAGATGAATCAACTTTAGCGGTTGAGATCGATGTTACATGGTCCCTTGGGTTTGGTTCTGTTAAGCCGGACAGACCTCTGATTCCTCTTTCTTGTAAGACTTTACTCATTTGACAATGTTTGATAGAGGCTCGAATCTCCTTGATTATGTTCGAGTTCTCTTCGTGTCTCTTTGCTGACTCAGCCATGAATTTGGTCAGTGATTCCTCTAATGTTTGTCTTCGATTAGGGTACAAAGAATTTTTGTTGTTGCATTGGTAGAATCCTAGCCTTGCTGCTCTATAATGTCCTCCAGGTTGATAGGGTGCTCCAAACTGTGTACAATAAGCCTCTTCAAGAGTATTCCCTTCTTCCTTTAGTGGGCCATCCTTTATGTAGTGTGGTCCTTTGTATAGTTCGCATCCGACCTGAGCAGCGTATACTTTCTCGTTGACTTTCTTAATGTCTCTCCCGAGGTTGTTGAGTTGGGCTTGTATAGCAGCTAGTCCGTTAGAAGTTTTAGTATTTTTGGCTTTTAAGGATGTTTTGTTATGCCATTTCTAAGAGTTTTCGGCCATATCTTGAATGGCTATTTTGGCATCAGCAACAATTTTAGTGGGAATGGCGCCCTTAGAGTCAAGGATTGGTCTAGTGGGAACATCGAGCCCATTATAAAACTAGATTACTTCCTGCATATCAGTCAAATAGTGATGGGGACATTTCATTAAGATTTCCTTAAATCTTTCCCAAGCTCGAAAGAGGCTTTTGTCTAGTTCTTGGTGAAAGTTGTTAATCTGCTCCATTTTCTTTGCAGTACGAGCAGGTGGTCAGTACTTGTTTAGAAACTTCATTTTCAGGGTTTCCTAGTTTGTAATCTAACCTAATGGTTTATTCCTGAGCCATCAACTTGCGGCTCTAGTTAAGGAGATGTGAAAAACTCAAAGCATTACTTGATCTTGAGTCACCTCTGGAATATGAAATAAGTCAACGATCCCAAGGACTTTTTCGATGTGTTCATTTGCGTCTTCATGTTCTAAACCGTTGAAAGTACTTTTGCGAAGTTCCTTGAGATATTGCCCTTTTATTTCAAAGTGATTTTTGTCATTAATCTTGGGCCTTACAACTCCTGACCTATAGTTTCCACGGGTCTTGCTTATGTATTGCTCCATTATTTCCATCATAATTTTTGTAGTTTCTTCTTCTAAATGTTCTTGGATGTCAGAAAATAAATCGAGTTCTGGTGAACTCGACTCCACAAGACCAGGTGTTCGAAAAGCCTCCTTTTTGAGCGAAATACTCTTTTTGTGTTTTCAAAAGGTGTAATTAGTTCCTTAGTGGAACTCCTTATCATGCATCACCTGAAATAGAGGATAATAAATCAGTAGGATAGGCTCTGTGAAAAAAATACAAAAAATTAAACACAGAAATCAAATATAGTTCTGCTACTGTATCAGATGATTAATACGCCGTATTTAATTAATTTGAATATGCTGTATGATGTACTGAATGTTAGTACGTCATATTAATTATACATAATATGCCGTATTGTTTGGAAGAACAGATACGTTGTTTAGACTGCAGAGATCAATACATTGTTTTGAGTAAAAAGGATGATACGTCGTATCCAACTGGTGGATACGGCATATTAGTTGATCTGTCAGAACATAATTCTTAGAAAACAATTAAATAATGCGGGAATTTAAACACACAATTAAATCACATAATTAAGTTAATTATAAACAGAATTACACTAATTAAATTATTTTAAACTAATGGTTAGAAATACTAATAAAATTAAAGGTTAAACTTTTTTACTCCCCGTCAATGATGCCAAAAACTTGATGTGCTGTCGTGTAGGGTCAATTTATTTATTACCAAGTTTTAAATTTATATTTAGCCAACTTATCCTAAAACAATACTTAAACGGGCAATGTACCCGATCGGGTGGAATTTCGTGGTAAGTAGGGTGTCGAACACTAAGAGCGATGTCGTTAACCTTATATTCTATCATTATTTTAATTACTCTAATTAAGTTAATTCTAATTACTTGTTAAACCTATGCTATATACGATTCTAATGATGATGGGGGGTTTTTAGCCTGAGAGATTGGCACAAGTTTTATGGTGACAATAATCAATTCTAAACACAATAAACATGCAAGAAAACAATCAGAAGATAAAAGAGCGATACAAGCCAAATGATAGAAAACCATATTAGCCATATTAAATCTGATTAAACGCTGGTTTGTTTATTTAGTATAATGATTTCGTATCTCTAAGTGGCATATCATTCTTAAGCCTTAGGCGGGACATCATCCTAAGACCTAGACAAGTTGAATCCTGCACAATTAACATATCTGTATAAAGCATCCTTTTAGTTTAATTATAATTTATCTAGGGATTAAAGCAATGGTGATCTTGTCAAATACTAGCCCATCGGGACTTTACCCACTTACTGTTTGACGATATTTTATATACTGGTAGTTCACTGTTCAAATCTTTATCAATTAATTAAGAACCTACTTGTTGAAACATTACGGGTCACCTGCCAGTCCAACTAAGCTCATAATTCAAAAACAAAGATAGAACATTATTTATGATCCTATTAGTCCAGTAATATAAAACACGATAGGGAGAGCTATCCCAGTATATAGTTCTGTAGGTCCTTATAAACAGGATCTAAATGAGCCTAAAACGACTTATAGTCCTTTGAATAAATCCAAAGATATTATAAGAGACAATGACTATGAATATAAATATTGACGCGGAATATCAATATCTATACCAAGATGAACACAAGAACAAATACTCAAATTGCTATTACTATTACTATTTGATTGTGAATACTCAATCAACTCATGTGTTTACAATACTATTCTATGTTCCTTTTATAGACTTAAGGAACCCTAAACGCGTTAAGAGATAATGCTTATCTCTTCCTAAATCAACGCTAATTGATAACTATTACTAAAATTACAAACAGACTTAACTGTCTGACCAAGCAGTATTAACTTTAATACTGCCAGACTTAAGTTAAAGCTGGCAGACTTAACTTGCTCTACCAGACTTAACTTCTATACTATCAGTACTAACTATTCAGCTATCAGTACTAACTATAACTAACAGACTTAACTTTAATACTAACAGTATTAAGTCTGTTTACAATATTTTCCTAACAATCCTCCCCTAACTTGATCTTCATTCATGAACTTCAAGTTTCTTCGTACTTTGGCTTCACTTTGGGCTTTAGAGGATTGTCTTGAACTTCTGTCTTCAAAATAATAGATCTTTAAGTCTTCAAATCTTGACAGCAACTAGCCTTCAAAGCTATTCATCAATCCATTGTTTCAGCAACATTGACAATGTTGTACATCAAATCATAAAGTTTCAGTCTATTCTCATCACTTCCAGGTGTGTTAACTCCTGTGAGAGGTGAATCATCGAAAATTTTAAATGGATTTGATGTCTCTTTACCAGTTAGCCATTAACTCTGGAGTAGTCAATTCTTTGGCCACCAGAAAGGTGTATGTCCATGGTCAACTGAAAACCATTTCAACTCTCAGTACTTGAAACATTGGTGAGTTGAATACCATATGGTTTTTGGCAAACCATTACAGCCATCAACGGATTTGATATGCCTTTACCTGTAGCCGTTTGCTCAGGGCTAGTCAATCCTTTGGCACCTAGAAAAGGTAAATTCCATGGTGGATTGATAACCATGTCAACTCTTTGTACATAAAACTTGGTGAGTTGATATACCATCCACTTTTTGGTAAAGTGTCAACCATCTAATATGGATTTGCAATTTGTCTTTACCAAGAGCCGTTTGCTCTTGGACTAGCCAGTCCTTATGTTGGTTAAACATGGTGAACTGATAACCATTTGTTGTGTTAGTGCATAGCACCTTCACCAAGTGTTATCCTTCTCATCTTCTATCCTAGGTTTTTAAAACTTACAAACTTTACTATTTTCTAATTCCAGCCTGTTTTTCCATCATTTTCAACAATCTATAGCAATCCTCATTCATCTTTCCATCCAAAAGCTTCATTTTCAACATAGTTTGACATACCTCAGCAGATAAAGGATACTTTCTATCAGACAACATGTAAACATCCATAGACTCTAAGTTCAAGCAATGTACCCTACAAGTATCATAGTATCTCCAACTTACAATCTTTTGCTGTCCAATCTCACTCCATATAGAATCTGTGCTAAGAGGTTCTTCAAACATAATTCTTAAACATTTCCAAAATCTCTTTTCTAACTTATCCTCTGGCCCAACCATTCCATATCTACTCATCACAATCCTATACAGCTCAGTAAGGTCATCCCTAGATATAGATTTCATCATGGCACCAAAATTTATATATACTATATCTGTTCCATCTTCCCTAACAATTTGATATACCCCTTTTTCTCCTTGCTTAATAATCTTATAAGTAGCTACACTAGGTGTTTTCATTGCTACAGGAACAGGATTAATAGGAGTTTCAGTACCTGTGCCAGTTTCTTCTTGCTCACCAACCTTATCTGAATCTTCAGAGTCATTCTTATCCACACTTGTATGCATTCCTTTCCTAGCTATCTGTTTTCTTCTCTTTCCAGACTTCTTTGTTGGTTCATCATCCTTTGCTTCATCATCTTTATCTTCTTTCAGTCTCTTTGGAGTCTTAGTCTGAAGCTCTTCACCAAATCTTTTCAAACTGTCTTTAGTAGCTTCAAAACTTATTGGAGCAAAGGACTCAACCTGTTTCTTTTTAACTTCTTCCTTGTTGCCTAAACTTCCTTTTTCTTGCCTCCTTCTTCCTCTTGACTTCATCATGTGCGATTCATCTTTCTTTTCTTCCTATTTTTATCACTCTTTCTCATTAATCCTTCCTCCTAATCTGCTCTTTCTCTTCCCTTCTGTATCAATAGCCACAAAAGTCTGATCTTGCTTCTTGTATCTCTCATACAGTACTTGAATCTCCTCAAATGACTTAGACTTTAACTCTGCATGCTTCTTGTTTGCGACATGTTTCAGATAAGTGATCATCTGATTTCTAAGCTGAGATATTGTTGGTGGCTTGTTTCTGATAATAGCACTCCTTTGTTCTGCAAGAAACTTCCTTTGGGCAGCAATTGTGTCATGTAGGAACTTTGCTCTTTCCTCAATAGAATATTGCTCCCTTTCTTCTTGTTGAAGCTTTTCTGCAAGAATCTGATCTGCATTTAATCTTGCTTGAATGTAATCAAATTCAGTTGCAAGTGCTACTTGTGCAGCTTCTTCCTCTTGCTCTACCAATCTTCTAGCTAGAAGTGCATCAAGATCAATTTGTCTTTGTGTTTCAGCATCCATTTTAGCTTGCAGTCTTTGAGCTTCCTCTAAATCTGCTAACTCTTGAAGCTCTTTTGATGTCTTTGATGCTTGAACTTCAGCTTGAAGGTCCTCTTCAGTCATTGGCTCCTTTCCTTTTCTCCTTTGAACCCTTTCTGCCTCACCAGTATTAACCTCAGCAGCATTAACTTCACCAGTATTAACTTGAGCTGAAGGTGTACTATCAGGATTAAGTTCAGCAGTATTAACTTGAGCAGTATTAACTTGAGCTGAATCAGGTTCTTCAAAATGAAGAATTTTGGTAGGAGTTTTTGTAGACTTTGGTTTCCTTTTGTAAATCTTGCTACCAAGAGGTGCTTGTGATCCCTTAAACCCTTCTGAAGCTACATTTGTTAAGATCTGTGCAGCCTCTAAGGTGGAAGGACTTATTTGTTCTTCTTGAGCCTCCCCTGAACCCTTGCTCTTTTCAGGAGTAGCAAATGTATCTCCTTGATCTGTTTCAAAAGGAACTTCTTGATCCTGACCCTCTGCATCCTTAGCTTCTTTACTTTTCCTCTTCTTCCTCAACTTGTTTTCTAGCTTTTTGACTTTCTCTGTCAACTGCAAGATTGCTGTTCCAAGAGTCTGCTTAGTTTCACTTAGCTCCTTTTCCAGGGATTCTACTCTTGATTGCAACCTAGGTACAATATCCATCAGATTTCTGAGTTGCTCATTTT
>BQNB010023272.1:39545-59114 GCA_026074375.1 Tanacetum coccineum | reverse complement strand
TTTCTATTCTTTTGGCATTTATTTGGCTTTTATTAGGCAAAATCCCGGGTAATTTAGTATACAATTTAGCAAATATCAGTAAGCTTGGCTATATCGGAGGAAGAAGAATTACCATCACTTGATTTCACTTGAGAAACAACCGATTTGTTTCGTGAATTGCGGACCTTGGATATGTTTTCGATAATTGTCAACACATCTTGAGTACTTCTTTCCAAGAGATTGCCACCGGCGGCAGAATTCAAGGAATCTTGGTCAGAAGGGTTCAAGGCATTGTAGAAAGTATCAAGTTGGTGCAATTTGGTGAAACCATGATGAGGACAAGCATGAAGGAGATCTGTGTATCGGTCCCACGCCTCATGAAACGATTCATCAAACTTTTGTTGAAAATAAGAAATTTCATTTCGAAGGTTTGTCGTTCTCGAGGGAGGGAAAAATTCATTAATTAATTTGGACACGAGATCATCCCAAGTGGTGATAGAACGGGGGGGGTTCTTTTTCAAGCCACCGGCGGGCTACCCGCGTAAGAGAGAAAGGAAAAAAGCATAAGCTTAATCGCATGATTCGGCACATCCTTGTATTTAATGGTGGAAGTTATTTTGTTGAACCAATGGATGTGGTCATGAGGATTGTCTTTCTCAAGTCCGAAAAATTGGTACGAAGTCATCATATTAATGGGACTATGCTTGAGCTCGAAGTGCTCAGCAAGAATTGGGGGAACCACGATTGCCTCCGCATAACCCTCGGTGGGTGCACGGAGCAATTTCGCCATAGTACGTTGATCGGCCATCGTAACTACGGGTGATTCTTCAAGAGCGAACGGTTCGACTCTTTGATTAGAATGTCTACGGTTACGACATTTCGGGTTTGAAGTGGTTGGATTAGAAGAAGAATTACCAACGAGATTAGAAGAAGAACGAGTGCGGATGCACTAAAAAGATTAAAAGAAAAATATTTTTGGTTTTTTCAATAATTTCACAATTTATTTTAATGGACGAAACGAGATCGAATAACTTAAACCAATAATCGACAAGCTTCACGGTAGCTCTTTAAAAGAAAAACGCACAAAGGAGCGGAGGAGTAGGAAAGCGCGAAGCTATTAAAAACCTTTCTCCTTTAGGGTCGTAGTTCCTCGGAACAACCCTCCTTATACCCCTCTTAGAGTTTGTTAAACTTTTAAAGGTGAGTCGTACGTCGCTAGTGACACAAAGGCAAGTTTTGAATCTTTTGTTCGGGAACTTATTATGATAA
Organism: Tanacetum coccineum; assembly: GCA_026074375.1. NCBI lineage: Eukaryota > Viridiplantae > Streptophyta > Magnoliopsida > Asterales > Asteraceae > Tanacetum > Tanacetum coccineum. Next base: position 57,866 of record BQNB010023272.1, on the reverse strand, counting down.
TGCTCAAGATGCAAGCATTATATTGATGATGATTTTTATTTCTTGATTAAGGACAATTTTTTTATGTTTTTGATTTTTCTTGATTTTTTTTTCTTTTTATCTTATACTAATACTAATAAAAGAAAATGAAAAATATTTTTGTGTTTTTTATATTTTTAATAAAGAAAATATTCACAAACGGGAATAATAACTTCACAAGGGAAGGGTCTTCAAAAACTAATCTTCAAACGAAAACGAAAATCGATTACACCTCCCCGGCAACGGCGCCAAAAATGATAACTCTTAAAACTAACCTTTTTGTATATATAAATTATAATAAATATAATAAATATATAAGGATAATTTCAAGATTATAATTCAATTATAGTACGATAAGTATTCCGAAATATTCAAATCGATTACTTTTATCCAAAGGAAGATCAAAAATCCCCCGGGTCGTTCTTCCCGTCGAGGTGCAAATTGAAAATCGAGAACGTTTGTGATCGCGCGTTTGAAAGGGATTAGGAAGATTTTTGGTTTTGGAAACTAATTCTACAATTAAAATTTAAAAACGAGTAAAGAAAACCTAAAAACAAAAGCTAGAAAGGGATTAAACTTAAAAACAAGACGACGGAAACGTAAAAACGCGACTTAAAAAAAACTAATTATCAAAATTAAAACCCTAAAATGATTTGTTAAGCTTTTCTAATCCTAAATGACTAAACTAAAAGGAAATTTAAAGAAAATCCTAAAACGAAAACTTTTAAAGTGAAAAAACGAAGAAAACGAGAACGGGGTTCGAAACCCGTTCTTTAAAAAATAAAATTTTGCAAAAATGACCCTACGAAAGCAAAAATATTTTTTCCTAAGTGCAATATGATAAAAGAAAATTTTCTAAAAAATAATTTTATTTTTTTGATTTTTATTTAATTTTTAATAATTAAAAAATAGTTTTAAAGAAATTAAATGATTAAAAATAGTAAACTTTTATGGAAAATTCTGAAAGAATTGTGGAAAATAGCTTAAGATGAGTAGAATCTATGAAAAATAAAAGGAAAAAAAGGCTTAAAAATAAGCAGAAATAAGCACTTTAAGGGCTTATATGTAAAACTGAAAGAAAGGGATAAAAGAATTGATGGTGCAAATAAAACTGGATGAGCTATTGTAGCAAAGTGGTTAGTGTGTGTTTGTGGTGTGTCGTGTGTGCAAAGGGGGAGGTCCAGGGTTCGATCCTTGGCCTCTCTCTTTTTATAATTTTTTTTTAAACTTATAAAACTCAAGTAAATAAGCAATTTAAAAAAAACAATTTTTTACAAAACTTAAAATAAACAGGAAAAATAAGCAACAAAAGAGGCAGAATCTACTTTTTTTACTAAGGCTAATATAAGGCAACCGCTATACTACGAATAGGGCAAAGAAAAGAGCAAAGACAATTGAGAAATAAGCTAAAGCAGACCCTATGCTATACCTAATAAGCTAGTGACAACATAAACAAGTACAAAGAAACAGACTGATAAGTCAGAAATCTAAAAATAAGCCATAAAATAAGCTTGAAAATGAAAATAAAGCAAAAACAGATTGAGACAAGCTTAAGAGGAGCTTATGCTCAAAAATTTTAAGTCTAAAAAGAACTAATACTATCTAAAATTTTGAAATGGAAAAGACAGTTTTTAAGCAAAGAAAACCTTAACAAGACTTGACAGAATTGACTCTACAAAGTATACTAAAAGGGACTCTTATCCTACTTCATTTGGACAATAAAAAGATACACAAAAAAAGGTTTAGAGGCTGGCTTAACAGCCTTAATCCAATAAGCAATTATAACTGTTTTGGTCCAACAGTTATAAACACTTATTAGCAAAAAGATTGAAAGCAACCTTCAAACCTTAAAACTTTTGAAAATCACTTGAAAACAACTTAGAAAATGCTGACAAAAGTTTACCACATGACCCAAAAGGATTTAAACTCAATTGACCCACTTTGGCAGGTTATGCCAAACACCCCTTTAGGATTTCCAAATCAAAATTTAGACTTTAAAAGTGATGATTTAAACACAGAAAATTCAAAACAGATAACAAGCAATGAAGGTTAAGCAAAAATAAGCAAAAAGCCACAAGAAACAAGCAGTTAAATAAGCAATTAAGCTATAAGCAGATTAAAAGCAATACAAGGCAGTTTCAAGTAAAAAGATAAGCAAACAACAAATAAGCATTAGACTAATTCAAATAAGCATAAAACAACAAATATAAGCATGATAAGCATAAAAATAAGCAAGTAAACAGTTAATAAGCAAAGCTACAGTGAAAATAAGTAAAAATTTAAAAAAGAATTCACAAGAGGTCCAATGCTTAAGGCAATGATATTAAGCTCTCAACTAAACCAAGGCCATCCCTTTTAACCTTGCTCCAAAGCTTCTTCAACAGATTTCTTTTTGGATTTTTTTTTTGGTATTTTTGAATTTTTAAAACAGAATTTGAAAACAAGCTTTTGTATGAAACTCTAATGACTTAAAAGCTCACATAATAGCTTAAGAACAATATTTAATCAACAAGAAAGCTTAAATGACAAATATTTAAATGAAAACAGTAAATTGCAATAATTTAAAAAAAAAGAATTTAAATGACAAAAATGTAAATGACAGAAAATAAATGACAATTGTATTAAAAAGACAGTAATGAAAATGGTACAAATTTGGGTTACAAGCTTTTGCCTTGAACTAAATTCGACCCTTACAAATGAGCTATAATTCCTATATTTATACTAGGTCTTCATGCTTCACTTGTGTTTCTTCATAGAGAGTAAATCAACAGTTATGTTTGTTGTGTGAGAGGGAGCTTCAAAGTAATCTTGGCCATTGGTTTTGCTTGGTGCCCAATCCGATTCATCTTAACCCTTGAATTTTTGGCCAATGATAGTCTCTTGGATTGCCAGCGTGGACTTGGATGCATATGAGGTGGGGATAAGGGATTGTGAAAGTTTTGGAGCTTTGTGAACAGTAGTCGAGGAGGGGGGACAGGGAAGGGTGAATAGTATGCGGGGTTTGTTTTTTGGCGGGAAAATTTTATAAAGGAGTGCAGGGGTGAAGTTTGAAGAGTTGGCAAAAGAGACCCCTCATCTATATACATGTTTTTGCAAATTCAGTCCTTGTGGGGGTGAGTGTTTAGGAATGTTGGCAGGATTGGTCCCCAAGAGTTATATGTGAGTTTGCACAGTTAGTCCCAAAAGGGACTAACGGCTGTTAAGAGTGTAATGGGCTAACTATTTGGGCCTAGTTACATTCATTTGGGCCGGCTAGTATATCAAAGGGTATTTGGGCTTAGTAGTCTTCATAATATGTGTAAATGGGCTGACCCGGCCCACTAGATGGGTACGGGTGGGCCCATTTAACATTTCTTCGGTTACGGCTTCGGCTTTGACCGTTGACTTTTCGGGTTTGACTTTGCTTTGACTTTTCACGCCTTTCCATTCCGTGCTCGGTTTTGTCCGTTTTTGCTTGATTTTTCGTCTTTTTCTCGGATATCCGTTTCCTGCTCAAGATAAATGAAAACATACAAATACAAAGTATTTGGTATGTTTTTAGTCATTTAAGTCCGGTTTTAATGGAAAACGGTATGTGTAATTAAGCACATACCAAAATCCCCTATATTAAACTATTGCGTGTCCTCACGTAATGCTACAAGTAAGCATTTAATGAAAACTAAGAATCTCGTTCCCCCTCGACTAATAACCTAGAAAAGTAGCTAAGTGTTCGTCAAGGGAAAATAAAGAATCAAAAGTTTTGAAAAGCCCCATTTTTACTATTTTTATTATTTATACTAACTACTACTAATATTTTTGTATTTTCTTTTTCTTTCACTAAAGGTATTATTGACCCTACTCTATTTATGATAAGATACGGGGAGGACATTCTAATTGTGCAAATTTACGTCGATGACATTATTTTTGGGTCTACAAACCCAAAATTTTCCAAAAAGATTTGAAAAACTTATGCATAATAGATTTGAGATGTCCTTAATGGGGGAAATGAAATTATGTTTAGGACTTCAGATCCACCAATCCCGAAGAGGTATCTTTATCAACCAGGCCAAGTACGCTTTAGAAATACTTAAAAAATATGGAATGGACAAATGTGATAGCATTGGTACACCAATGGCTACTAAACCTAAACTGGATGTAGACTTGAGTGGAACACCCATTAACCAAACACGATATCATAGTATGACCGGGTCACTCATGTATATGACTTCCAGTACACCAGATATAGTGCAAGTGGTATGTTACTGTGCACATTATCAATAAAGACCAATAGAAAAACACCTCAAAGAGGTTAAAAGGATCTTTCGATACTTAACGAGAATCATCAACAAAGGACTCTGGTATCCGAAGGATTTTGGTTTTGAACTTACCGCATTTTTAGATGCTGATCATGCTGGATGTCTTGATACATGAAAAAGCACTTCTAGAGGAATATAGTTCTTAGGTGAAAAGTTAGTCAGTTGGATGTCAAAGAAACAAGACTACACTGCAATGTCTATAGTAGAAGCAGAGTACGTGGCGTTATCCGCGAGTTGTGCTCAAGTAATGTGGATGAGGACACAGCTTAAGGATTATGGCTTTGACTATAACAAAATACCGTTGTACTGCGACTCTCAGTCAGCCATAGCAATCTCATGCAACCCCGTGCAACACTCTCGTACCAAGCACATCAATGTTCGTTACCAGTTCATAAAGGAACATGTTGAACATGGTATAATTAAATCGTACTTTGTCAGAACCGAATACCAGTTGGCTGACATGTTTACCAAAGCTCTGTCGCAATATAGTTTTGAGTATCTTATCAAACAACTCGGTATGAGATGTTTGACTCTAGTAGAACTGGAGGTTTTGGCAAATGAATCTGCTTGATAGATTTCATCAAACATCAAATTGTAAATATTTTTCAAAAAGAAAATACAATAATATAAAACCTATAAAACCAAATAAAAAAATAAAAAATTTCAAAAAGAATATAAAAAATAAAAAAATCCAAAAATCCAAAAAGAATCTTTTCGACATGCCTCTTGGAATCGATAACATTTACGTAACTAGAAATGACGATTAATATTGTCACGGGTATGTAAATGAAGTTCGAGCAAGAGTTCAAACGTTTTTCAAAACATGTCATTTCTAATTTTCTAAAAGACTTGTAATCGCTCTCAGATTGCAACTCGGACCCCAATGACAAAGGAGAGTGTACTTATCTTTAGCGTTAGAAGAGAAGTCTTCTAACATGTGGTTTTTCAGAAGTTGAACACAATTTTTCAAGAATTTCTCAATGACAATTCAAAATCTTTCAAAATTGTGTGTTCAACACTCCATTTCTCACAAAGTTTTCAAAGACTATCATTTTAACAAGTGGTTTCCTTTTTGTATAAATAAGTCAATTTTTGAGGGGGAGTTTGTCAAAAAAAAGTTTTAATGATTTTAGATACATCATCTCACGAAAATTCTTATGTATTCAAAACATTATCAAAAGTCTCTTAATAACAAATCTGTCATAATGACATAACATACTTTTGAATGCTTGTTATAAGACGATCTAGTGTCTGAGCATAATTTTTCAAGAAATCTTTAATGACATTTCATAATCTTTTAAAATTGCGTGCTCAACACTGTCTCACCCTTAATTTTATATTCTTTTCACAACTTGGTATCCTTTTTGTGGTGTTAAACATATGTAGAATTAAGGGGGAGCAAGAAGAAAAAGTTCAACATAATTCATGTTTCAGAGCAAGAAGATAAAGTTCCACATAATTCATGCTGAAACACTTTTCTCCCCATGGAATTTTCATGACAAATTTTAATCACTTGGTATTTCAAAAACTAAGTGACTTAGTATTTAAAATAAGGGGAGAAATGTGATTAAAATATGCTCTAGAATAACAATAAGTGATCAAAAGACTCAAAGTGCTTTTCACTTCTACCTACATGTGCGAAACACTTTCGTTTATCGATGCACGTGTGAAGGGGGAGTTTTACAAAAGATGAAACTCTCAAAATGTCAAACGATTTTGATAATATTATCAAACACTTTGATTGATTTTCAATGGTTTTATGGTTATGATCTTATACCCAACACCATATTAATTCACTACGATTCTAAAGTCATAAGGTGGTTAGGTGAGGTATTAGTCCTATGATCCAACCAAAATCAGAGGGATCTACCCAAGGACAATCCATAGTTAGAAATAGAAGTCATTAGGTATGATTTGGAGAAGAATGAGAAATGGGAATAATGCCGACTAAGACATGAGTTAACACTGGAACAATCACAACAAGGTGTTAGTAATGACGTCTTAGTAAGCATTGAAGGGGTTGCAGAATGGAAAAGAAATGTAAGGATAAATGGTCTAAAGAAAGAAGCCCCCCATACAGCTTTTGGTAGAAACCAGGTCAATACATATGCTATCAGTCTTTACAAAGATGAATTCTGGTATTAAAGAAAGACACCATGGACCCAGTGATGCACTGCACAACCCTTCCCAGCCATTCAAGTTTCTCTCAAAAGATACTTGTCTCATTTGTCACGGAGATTAACACGACTTCTATTGACTTTCTCACTCCGAGTTAGTTGATATTAAAAAGGTGGTAGTCTGCTCCAGCCTCCGATTACTGAAACCAAAACGCACAAATCGAGTCTAAAGCCAAGAGATCAATCTATAAATCTCATTAGGACGCATTTCATGATAAACACTTGTTGTTCAACATCTAGAACATAAGTGATAACAAAGAGTCCTACGTATTATCCTTGTGATTTGTCCAGAACATTCAAAGTGATACTCTTTAGTATTCACTATAACGAATAGATATCCTTCCAGTGTCATCATCTACAACATTACGGTAGGTGACTTGTAAGATTCTATATGAATCAAACTTGTGATAACTGGATATCAATTTTGGTCCAGTAAATGAATTAACAACTTAATCAGTAAGATAGTAACTAACTGATTCACTCTTATCGTGTTGTCTGCTTTGACACGTTTTGATAACGAGAACAAGCAAGTACAGTGAATCTAATGCATATGCGTTAGAGGATCTAACACTTCGAGCTGGAAACCCTGTCAAATAGGTTCTTCCAAATTAAACCTACATGATCACATGTCAGTCCTCATGGAACCGAAGGTTAACGCTACCGAAAATGAATGAATGACAAAGCCATATTTGTCTATATCTGTTGTTTATGACTAACCTAAACATGCAGGTCTAGACGACGGTGTAGCAACCATATTCTAGCAGAGTTAGATTCATTACCACATGCTCATGCTCGATCGACAAATATAAAGACATGATGAAAGCTCAAGTACATGTAACTAAATTCTTCCGTAAACTCTAATATTCATGATATTCTTTAAAGATATCAAGATTATCAAGACAAAGATTGTCAAGGGAGATTGTTATCAAGCTTTCAAGATGATGAGCATGTTGGCCAAGACACAAGATCGCAAGATGGCAATGACGATAAAGACAAACACGAAAAAGATTTAGAGATCTCGATACTAAAGACAAAGTCAAAAGACAATGACAAAGGCTCAAGATCAAAGATCACTTAGCATGAAGGAACAAGCCTACAACAAAGACCAAGACCAAGACTCAAGAGCTCAATGACAACACAATATCAATGACCTTACTTCGAGGGAGATTATTAGACTTAAAATATTGAGTCAATAATGGAAGTATCGATCATTCAAAAAGGAAGCTTTAGTCTTTATGAAATACACGTTGTAATAGGCTAGAACGGGAACTAGGCTCATTTGTTAATCTAATCTTGTATAAGTTGTGGACTAAAGCCCAAACAAAGCCCAAGCCCAGTCCATAGACAAGTACACAAGGAGAAGGGTTGGTTGTTTCATTTTGTCTAAACAAAATATTGCAAGCAATCCAAACACTCTCTTATTTCTCTCTATTTTTATCTCTCTTCTTCATCTCTTTTCTATCTTATTTCTTGCTTATTTTCTTGTTATGAATCATGGTTAAGTAGTATTTGGGATCCTATAGGTAGGTTTGGGAGGAAACCGCAAGAGACCTTATGAGACAGGGGAGCCGAGAGTAACGAAGGAAATCGCATTTCTAGCTATACCTCGGAACAGCCTGACTGATGCTCCGATCATATTGGAAGGTACGATCGAATGCTTTCGAGTCCAAAGGATCTATGTGGATGGGGGAAGCTCATCGGAAATCATGTACGAACATTGCTTTAAGATCTTTAGTGCTTATAGTAAGTCAAAGCTGAGGAAGTCGAATGCTCCCCTTGTTGGGTTTTCAGTGGAAAGCTACCACCCTTTAGGGTTGATAGACCTCCGGGTAACCATGGGAGAACCGGGAAGAAGCAAAACCATCATACTAGAGTTCGCTATAGTGAAATGTTGCTCTTACAATGTCATTTTAGAGAGGACAAGGATGAGAAGCCTTAGAGTAGTAGGATCAACCATACACTTAATGATCAAGTTTCCAATGATTAATGGGGTAGCTACTTTGAAGACTAGCAAGGAAGCCTTGAGAAAATGTATGCAAATAGAGGAAATGCAGAATTTATGGAAGGAAACACAATGGCATCAGTACATGGAGCAGATGTCAAGGATAACAGAGCAAACCATACTACTCTTGAGTCCAAGCAAGAGAGGCTCACACAATTTTCGATCCTGACAGGGCGGATCCTATGAGGAAGACATAAATGAAACGAAAATGTGGTGTTGGTAATAATTTTTCGGTGTTGATCAGGTAGCTGTGGAGCAAGACCGAAACGTGATTCATAATGGCAAGATGTCATTCAAAAATATGAAAAACAGTATATCACATAGAGGAAATCCTTCAGAAGAACTTAACAAAGTATAATCCTCTTGGGGACATAAGTTGAATGAACGGGCAGCTACGTTTTCAGCGTGCCACGCACTGTCGTTACGGAACAAACGCAGTTTGAAAGTGTATGCTCCCTTAGGCCGAAAACCAATGATTCAATAAAAATTGCCCCTATATGGATTATGCCGGACCAAAAGAAAAGGGTTCTAAAGTAAAAGGTCTACCGAATGTTGAAAGCTCGCTATAGTGATTAGGAGGGTCCTATGCACCAATAATTAACAGATATGGGGGGTTACATGGGATTGGTTGATGAACGCTATACGTAGTTCCAAGCAAAGTGGTTATTGCAAGACATCGTTCAAAAGGCAAATTAATGTACATCTTCGTGCGTTAAGCCTTAACGAAAGTCTTGCAAAATGATACATCCAATTCAAATTCCCTTGAGGAAATAGAATCTTAAAAAACTAGTTTATCACATAATACCTAACCTTATGCGATATTCCAGTATAAATACATGTACTTCCTACTGGCTACCTAAAAAGAAGAAAGTTCAATTGTACGAATTAACTAAAACTGCATGAAGAATAATTATAAACGCTTACGCAACACTTTCTGATAATAAGGAGTGTACATACTTCACCTCATAAGCCTAAGAGGGCCAAAAAAAGCATCATAGCGATAACCCTCTAAAAGTTGATGGATCGAAGGTGCTTTCCCACCCCCAGAACATAGGAGTGAATAACATAGTGGAATGTCTACCTAGAATGAAATGTGACATAAAAAAAGCAAGAGACAGAACAAGACCTCATTGAGGATGTTGAGGAAACTCTCTACAAACTTCAACGAGTCAACATGAAGCTTGATCCCCATACAGCAACGCAAGAGTCTGCCACTTACTTAACGGAAATGTGTACCTGAGATCAAGTAAGAATAACAATTGGCAACGATGACAACACAAAAGGGATCGAAATGTTACCCTGACCCAAAAAGAGCAATCCATACCCATACAAAGTGTCGCACAAAAGGAAAAAGAGGGCCCATCCACGCCTATGGTCATAAAAAGCAAGTCAGAACAAGACCTCATTGAGGATGTTGAGGAAACTCTCTACAAACTTCAACGAGTCAACATGAAGCTTGATCCTAACGAGTGTGCCTTCAGGATGGAAGAAGGAAATTTCTTAGGCTACGTGGTAACGACATAAGGGATAAAGGCCGACCCAAAAAAGTGAAAGCCATAACCTAAGGGCCCACCCCAGAAGGTCCGGAGCAGGTGCGAAACCTAAGCTTGCAGCTGACAAACATAAGCCAATTCATACCAAAGCTGGCAGAGCTCATGTTTCCCTTACAAAACATTCGAAGGAGCATCAGTGTCGAAGAAGCATTTAATTGGACAATCGAGGCTGAGAAAACCCTTCAAGGGATAAAAAAGAAGTTAGGCAAACTGCAAACGCTAGTCGTTCAAAAGTAATGAGAAACCCTAATGGTCTGCCTATGGCCAAGGAATGAGATAATCAGCTTCGTACTTCATTGAAAGAAACAAGATACAAGTCCTAATTTACTATGTAAGCCGACCACTGCAAGGAATAGAAATCTGCTACACTCCGATGGAGAAAGTAGTGTTGACATTGATCCACACAACGAGGTGCCTCATAAAAATCTTTAGGACCTATAGGTTTGACGTGGTGACAAATGGCCTCATGGAAGAAATACTAAAAAATTTGGGGACCTCCAAACGACTGGCTATGTGGGTAGTGGAATTGAACACATACCACGTCTCATATGTTCCAATGGAGAAAGCATAAGGCCAAATAGTAAAAAGTTTTTCAAACAAGGAGAGAAAGTGTTGCAGGTACCAGACAAGAACAATAAAGGAACGTTCAGAGAAAAAGAAAGGCTTCAAGAGTAATTGATCCTAACAATAAGGGCCTGAAGGCTATACATTAGAAAAGAGTCTTGTAGGGAGGGCTCTAGGTAGGTATGGACTATGAAGCTTTGCTAGTCAGGCTAGCTGCCTCTGTCAAAGATAGATGAAGGACCTGCATGTTTTTGTTGATCAAGGGGAAGGAAATTGGGAGCCAAAGAAAGAAGGAGCAAAGAAGTACATGGAAGAGGTTATGGATGTAATGGCTTGTTTCCATAGGTTTTGAATCATATACCTTCCCAAAGCTCTGAACCCAAAAGTAGAAGCAGTAACTAGACTGGCATCTATCCAGTTATAATTCCTGAACTAATAAGTATCAGTCGGAGTCAAAACCAAACCATTGATAAAAGCTTCAGACAAGCTTCCTGAGGAAACAAAAAACCTGTCGAAGAAAGCAACATCGGGAAAGTTAAGGTCCACTTGGGGAGATCACAGTGGGAGTAATTAAGGCAATGTAATCGTACCATTATGAAATATATTTAAATACTGTGTAACCCATTCGAGGGAGCAATTTTCAAAAACATACGCTTGCCTCATAGGGATAAATTATCTTATATCAAATGTACGGACTCTATTTAACTCATCAATAGAGCCAAAATTTCCAACATCGGATTAAGACTAAAAGTAATACTGGTATGTACACGAAACATAGCAAACATCGAAAGGCTCGCTACCCCAGATGTGAAAGTGTTAGGAAAACAAAAAGTGTCAGTCACTTCTATTATATCGTTAGATAGCTCGTTGATGACATCAAATAACGTCACTTTATTATATCATTTATCCCATTTGTTTTGCCTACTTTTATATAATTATTGCATTATTTGGTACTTAATTGCTTTAAAGTTGATAAATGCAGTAATTCAGGAGTGTTTTGTGAAGACAAGCTAAAAGGCGCATAATTTAGAGCTAAAACAAAGATATTTGAAGATTGCTAATTTCTGACCAATACGCCGTATCGAACAAAAGAGATACGGCGTATCAGCACCAAGACTTCACAAGAAAACGCGTTTGACCAATTCCCAAGCGTATCCCCTCTGTCTACATACTACGTCGTATCCATGAAGATAACTATTTGAAGATACAATAATAAAAGTAAATTGAGAATGATATCACTAATGATTGAGGAATTTCTTTTCAAACGACACATCTAGAGGTCGTTCTCTCATGTTTTGTGCAATGGTATTATGAAGTAACGTTCCCGAAAACATATTCTGTTACGACCCATTTTTGGGGGTGTTACATGCAATATCATATTCTTTATACCATACTCATTGAAGACGAATTTTAGAAGAGAAGATCAGCCACTAAGGTCAAGTATTGATCACGAATCCATAGAAGACATCGTGTAATTTTTACTCTCTTAATCATTAAATTTTCATTGTTTGATTACGCTTGTATAATTACAATGGTTGTGGGCTAATACCCTCGGGTATTAGCCATCTTAATGAAAGTTCCATGTTTGGTTTGTTTTAAAATTGATTTCTTAATTTATCGTTGATTATTGAATTATGTTTATCACCTCATACTTGTTTATGTGTTTGAATATGTGACCTATCATTTAACTGGATATAGTGATACGGACCAGCTAATCTAGATACCGGGATAGCTCTCGATATTGTATTTTATATTGCTGGACCAATAGGATCACAAATAACGTTCTATCTTTGTCTTTGAATTATGAGCTTAGTTGGACCGGTAGGTGACCCGTTTATGTTTCAGCAATCATGCTCTTAATTAACTGATAAAGATTTAAATAGTGGACTACCAGTATATAAAACACCGTCAAACAATAAGTGGGTAAAGTCTCGTTGGGCTAGGGTTTTAACAGGATCACCACTGCTTTGATTCCCTAAGATAGATTATAATTAAACTAAAGGATGCTTTATGCGGATGCGTTAATTATGACATGATTAATCGTGTCTAGGTCTTAGGATGATGTCCTGCCTAAGTCTTAAGAATGATATGACGCTTCGAGATAAGTAAATCATTGCACTAAAACAAACAAACCAACATTAAACTGAATTTAATATGGCTAATATTATTTTCTATCATTTGGCTTATACCACTTTTCTATCTTCTAATTTTCTTCTTTCGTGTTTATTGTCTATTGAATTGATATTTGTCTCCACCAAACCTGTGCCAGTCTCTCAGGCTGAAAAACCCCCCATATCATTAGACAACGTATATAGCATAGGTTTAACCAGTAAATAGACTAATTAGAACTAATTAAAATACTGATAGAATATAGGATTAATGTTTCACTCTTAGTGTTCGACACCCTACTTACCGCGAAACTCCATCTTGACCGGGTACACTGCCCGTTAAAGTGTTGTTTTAGGTTTGTCGGCTAAATATAAATTTAAAACTTGATAATCAAATAATTGACCCTACACGACAGCACATCAGGTTTTTGGCGCCGTTGCCGGGGAGTGAATTAATTAAACCTTATTCTTATTAGTATTTCTAACCATTAACCAAATAATTAACCATTAATTAGTTTAGTTTAGTGTAATCTAATTATTTAAATTCTGTTTGTATTTATTCGCATTGTGTGTTTAAATTGTTTGTTTAAATTCCCGCATTTAATTGTTTTTAAAAGTATTCTGTTCTGACTGATCACCTGATACGCCGTATCCACCAGTTGGATACGACGTATCAAACCTTCTACCCAGAACAACGTATTGAATTCTACAGTCTAAACGACGTATCTGTTCTTCCAAACAATACGACGTATTCTGTGAACTCAATACGGCGTACTGGTATTCAACAGACCTATACGGCGTATTCAAATTAATTGAATACGGCGTATCTGTCAACTGATACAGTAGCAGACGTAATTTTTATGATCGATTTCCTGTTTTATGTGTTCCCTTCACCAAGGGCATATCCCACTAATTATTCGTGCTTAATTTCAGGAAACCGTTTGACGAACAATGGGAAAACCTATTCTAAATAAAACTCAAGCAGAACAAAATCTTGCTGAACCAAGGGTCGAAAGCAACGTGAATTTCGAATTCAGCAAGGAATTATTAACAGAACTACAAAATAATACTTTCAGCGGAAGGTGTGAAAAAGATGTGATCGGGCATATCGGCAAAGTTCTTGAAATACTAGACTTGGGTCAAAATAGCCGGTGTGGACCCTTTTCAACTCCGCATGAAAGCCTTCCCTCTCTCACTTTCGAAGGACGCGAGAAAATGGTGGATGAACGAGGGAGATGGGAATATTACCACCTGGGAAGAGTTAGTGAAGAATTTTTTCAAGAGATTTTATCCCCTATCATTTGCTAGCAATTATGATAAGATGTGTGACGATGATGAAGAAGGTCGTGATCCACTCGAATTCATACCTTGGAGGAACTAGAAGTTAAAAGACCACAAAAAAGTGGACGAGACAACTAAATACGCACTATTATATACCTGGATAGAAATAGGAAATGAGGAAGAACTATTGAATGATAAAGTTTCAAGCGATGAAGAATGGGAGGAGCATGAATACGGGAACCCTCTTAACGAATCATTCCCCAAACCCTATTTAAATATTAATAACGAAAAGGATAAAAACCACCATAATGAAAATAAAAGGGACACTGAAAAATTGAGTGGTATGGATCTAAGTGGTGTGCCCCACTCTGAGAAAATAAATAATGAACAGCCCAACGAAGGAGTATGCAGAGTGGAAAAATTCGAAGTGATTAAATACACGATTAGAGATAGTGAAGAGTTTTTAGCCATATGCACACGCGGATGCGACTCTTGGGCACAAACTGTTAATGGAGAATCAAGTATTTACCATGACATATTTCGCAAAAAGAATGAAGGATGGACCGTACATCGCACCAAGTAGATACAACAAGGAGGAAAAAGGTCGAACTTAAAGACCAGCTGAAACAAAAGTGCTTCCCGGGAGACAACCCGGTCGTTTTAATTGTTTGTCGCATTTTAATTGTTTGTTGCACGAGTCTGTCTTCCCAGACACTCTATACGATTCTACATCGAAATACAATGGAAACTTTCGTATCTTGATCGAGAACATAACCTGAAGAATCATGACCAAATTTATGGCAGAATCAGCTAAAAGGCATGAGGAAAACTCGAACATAATCAATGGGATCCGAGCTTCTACCGATGCAACAATAAGAAATCAAGGAGCTTCGATTAAGACCATAGAAATACAAATCATAAAGATGAGCAAGGTCTTGCAAGAAAGAGGGTTTGGAAGCCTGCCCAGCTCTACGGAGACAAATCCTCGAGACCAAGTCAAATCAATCTCAACTACTAAAGCTGATTTTTCTAGGATACGCCGTATCGGATGTGGTCCATACGCTATATTGGGCACGCAACATAGGAGCTTATTTTCTAAAACAGTCCCTTTCCCAGGACGACTACAAAACTTTGCCTGTGATGATTGGAGAGAGCCACAAGATGTGAAGATTCTGGATGCTTATGATCACACCTTGCCTCAAAAAGAAAAAGACCTAGAGAGCTTTACTTTACCTAGTTTTATTCATAATATCTGTTTTGATAAAGCTCTTGTTGACCTAGGAGCAAGTGTGAGTGTTATGCCATTCTCTACCTACACCAACCTTGGTCTACTCACACTAGGTTATCCTCAACTAGACTGACCGAACCTTAAAACATCCAAGTGGTATTGCGAAAATATGTGTAGGTAAGGATAGGCAAATTTATTTTCACTATAGACTTTATCATCTTGGACATACCCGAGGATGACAATGTCCCTTTAATCCTCAGACGACCATTCTTGTCAACTGCCCATTCCAAGATTGACGTCTTTAAAAGAAAGATTACTTTAAGGGTCGGGGAAGAAAAACTTGTTTTTAAAAGTATTAAGCCCGCCTCTAGCATAATCAAAAGTGTTTTAAGCATTTAGTTTATGTTTTGCCTTTTAGAGTGAGTTAGCAAAAGAAATTCAGCCAAGTATGTGCAGTCATTTTCAAATGAGATTTCTAACTTATTTGTAGGTCTAAATTGCTGAAGTCTGGTTTACATTTGCTTATTGAGTCAAGATATATTTCTCTTTTAAGCTTTTAGCTTTTTAATTTGTTTTTAAGTGTTTTAATTCATTTGCAATTTGTCAAAATGTCCACATGCAAAGTAGCATAGTCTGTCATATTCAGTTGTCTTTCTAACAAATTTTTTTAGGGTAGCTTGCTTAATTTCTGCTTATTTGAGTCTTATTAGTATAGTGTTTCATTTGTTTTTGGTTTTTAGCTTAAGCCTTGTGCTTATTAGCTCTTTAAAATTAGCCTAAAGTCTTGTCTTTGTCCTGTTAAACCTCTCCTTAAGTCAACTATAAGGAAAACTAGAAGGGGGAGGAGGTTGAATAGTTTTCTTGATTATTAGTTGCCTTTTAAAACTTGTTTAAAACTTTTTGCGAAATGGTTAGGATATTGATATTTGATTATGATGTAAGAGATATAAAATGCAAATAAAGAGAGAGTATAGAAAGCGATAAACGGGACACAAATATTTATAGTGGTTCGGCTACAAGGACACCTTCCTTGCCCTACTCCACTCCCCGAGTCACCTACTCGAGAGTTTGTTAAACACTAGTCACCAATCTCCTTTTGACCGGCGGAGAAGCCTCGCAACGTTGGTTACACTTATTTTATGATACAAAGATAATCACCGGATTCTTCACACAATAGAATCAATAGCAACACAACTATACTTGGTATACAACTAACAATGATATTCACAACTATAAACTACAGCAAGATGATCTTGAAGGAATGATGGAGATCGAACACAAGGTACTTGTGACTTGGTCGTCTCGAACTCGTATTTGGCAATTTCTTCTTTGATGGAAATTACCTACACAAGACTAAAGAAAGATATACAAGAAATATAAAGAAAGGTCAGATGATTAGAAAGTATTTCAGATAAGATAGGTGTGTCAAAACATGAGAAATGGCTTGGTATTTATATCCAAAAACTTTACTATAGCCCGGTTCTTCCGGTGCTATTGAAGAAGGGCACCAGCAGCCAAAAGCAAGGGCACCGGCCTACAGTAACCAAATCTGAATTTTGATTTGCAAAATCTTAAGAGATCATGTGTAATCTTGTAAGATTGCCCTTGGATTTGCTGCATTTGATTAGGTCATGAATGATGTAATTAATCTAGAGTGTAAAAACATTTTTTGTATAAAATCCTATACTTTTATTTTTTTGTGACACTTTATGTTTTTCTACAAGATTAAGTTTTTAGAGATAGTTAGAGATTTGAGAATGATGTTATTACTATGTTTTTTCATTAATAAAACTTATTGCTAATCTAGAAAGATCGTGAGATAAGATCGTGAGATAATCATTTGTTACCGGTTTATTTGTATTAACATTCTCCCCCTTTTTGTTGATGACAAAACATAGTCTTAAAATGCAAGAGATTGATTTACTGGTTTTAGATGTATTTTAAACTAGTTCTTTCTCCCCCTTTTTGTCGAAACAAAAAGATGGAATGCTTAGTATGTAAATCGAGAAGTTTGGCAAGACGGAAAGCTCCCCCTTGAAAAATGCTAAGGTAGCTACAAAACAAATATGTTAGAAATAATGAGAGGTGCTCCCCCTTGCTTTGTGAGTACCTACAAAGAAAAGTTAGATGTCCAAGAAATAGAAAAACACACTGTAGTACCGGCCAGCCGGTTCTGTTCTGTCAATGGAACCGGCTTGTTGTCGGACAGAACCGGCTGACTTATAAAAAGTCAAAGTCCACGAATTTTGAACATAATTTTGAATGATCATGAGATAACAATTGATATAGCACAACTATTTTTTATTAGAGATAGCATAAAAGACATTACAATAAGACAAAGAGAGCAAGAGATTCTTAACGAAAATTCCTAATGGATCTATTATTTTGTTCTACTTCTTAAGTCTTATTATTAGATGTTGTGCGTGATAACATTTAGGCGGTCGAGAATGTGATTGAGAATGAATCTCATTTCTCCTTGGATATTGTCAACTAAGACTTGAGTTCTTTGGCAATGTTCACAAAACATTTCATGGGTGAGCATGGGAAAAGGATTATTTGGTCCTAATGGCGGAAGTGGTGGGACGATTGAAGGTAAATTTGGTGAACATTGCGGTGGAAATGATGGGATAGGTGGTTCCAAGTTTTGAGAGATAGTAAGAGATTTGAGAATGATGTTTTTACTATGTTTTGTCATTAATAAAACTTATTGCTAATCTAGGAAGATCGTGAGATAATCATTTGTTACCGATTTATTTGTATTAACAATAATAATAATAATAATAATAATAATAATAATAATATAATAATAATAATAATAATGTCATAGTGGTTGTGTCAATACGTTCATTTTCGTTTTCCACCTATCATGTTCTTGAGAGCTTGTCCAATTGACCTTAACCCTTCCCGGTGAGCATCTCTTTGTTGAGTTTGACGATTAATAGTTTCAGAGAGATAAGTGTTTAAGTAATGAATTTCATGAGGAGGGTTTTGATAGACTCTAGAGACATTATTTGATGAGGAAGAAATGTTTTGAGACGGAGAGGAAGGATTGGGATGAAAAGATTCGTCATCATTTTCCTTGATGGAATCATCCA
>BQNB010023272.1:2743-35158 GCA_026074375.1 Tanacetum coccineum | reverse complement strand
TCAAAACTACAAACTTATAAAGGAGCTTATTCTAAACAACTTTAATAAAGACACTTTCTACTTTTGTCCACTAGATAAACTAGAAAATAAGCCTTTTAAAACTGATCACAGAAACTAAGGGTTTAATATCTTTTCTAGAATTTGGCTTATAACTTGCTTATTTCTAGATTAAACTGAAAACCAAAAGAAGCTAAATTGAGATCAAGATGTGTACTAGAGATATCTAAACAGAAATTAGCTAAGTTTTAACAAAAATTTCAAGAAAATTGAACTTAAAAAGTGCAAGTTTTAGCTTAAAACTGTTTTAAGCTTTTCTCTAATAAGCTAAAAAGCTTATTACTAAACCTTAGAAGCTGAAACTTTAAAAATAAGCTATCCTAAGGTTATTAAGCAAACCTAGATAAAAGGTTTCTAAAAATTTCAAGTAGAAATTAGAAATCAAGGTGAATTAAGCTATAAGAGTCTTTTGCTGCTATCCAACTTTTATCAAGGAAAAATAAGCTAGTCTAAAAGCTTGGAAATGAGAATTAAGTGATGATATATAAGGAACTAATGGAATACTTCTTAAATGCTTAAATCTAAGGTCTAAATCCTAATCTTATAAGCTAAGAAGACAGCTTAAAATAACAAGCAACAGCAGTACAAACTAAATTAGTACTGTTGTTGCTGATCTTTTTGGTACTACTCAAATGCAGGCCAAATTGCTAAAAGAAAAACTTATAAACCTACTACCTTAATGTATCTAGATGTAAACTAACCAAGTTTGAATTCTAGCAAGATGTAAATCACTTACTACAAATTTTACTTACTCCTAAAACTGTCCTGGTGCTAGGATAAGTAATTTAAGCTCAAAACTTTGAATTCTACAAACTAACTTCTAAATTATATTTAAAACTTGTTAATTTGCCCTAACTCAACTATGTAAAAGATTTTGACATGAAAATTTTGACTTTAAAAGTCAACCACTCCTTGTCCCAAACACTAGTTTACTTAAGCTGTCTAAACTATTTCTGGCTTAAAAACTATTTAAACACTAAAACAGCTAAAACTTTATATCTACTCTTACTATAACTAAACTATTAAAGCTATTTTAACATTTAAACCTACAGCTTATTAGGAAATTTAAGCTACTTACTCAGCTAGCTTAGTACACTAATATGACAGAATTAAAAGAGAAATTTAGACTACACAAATTTTAACTAATGAAAATTTAAAACAGCTAAAGTTTAAGCCTAACAAAAATGTTTGAAGAGAATTGAACAAGATTGAATAGAAATAAGCAAATGTCTTAAGCTAACATTAAGCTGAAATGAAATTTAAAGCAATGTAACCTTGAATTTTGTAGTCTCAGTCACAAGCCACTCTTGTTGAGTGAGTGGCTTAAAAGTATATACCTAAGTGGCACCTTGCCTCTATACCTTGAGCTTAAAGCTCAATAAGCTGAATTAGCTTATTCTCTCCTTGTTGCTTCTTTGAACTTTCAAAATGAATCAAATGCACTCAAGTTATCATGATTTTATGTGAATTGAACTAAATGAGTAAATGAATTGCTTAAAACAAAATTTTAACTGAATTTGAGCTTATGAACAAGTATAAGCTCAAAAGAGCTTATTGAAATGAAAACAGCTTAAAATTGAAATCAAAAGCAATTGAAACTCAAAAACTGAATGTTATTACTCAAAATGATTAAGTACAAGTAGAAATAACAAAGGTACAAGTATTAAAAACTGAATTTAGAAAACTTTAAAAGAAATTGCTTAGAAAATACAAAAAAATTACAAATTGAAAATAAAACTTGCTAACTCCCTTAAAAAATGAACCCTAAACTTCTATTTATAGCAGAATGATGATGAGAGTGATGAGAGCTTATCCATTTTCAGCCGTTGGATCTTTTTCAATTGAATCCAAGCCGTTAGATGATGTTGATGAGGTGTTCGAGCCAATGAGGGCTTGACACGTATGCTTAGTGATGTGGAGGGTGTAAAATACGAGGTAGATTGAAGAGAAAGGGAGCGGGGAAGGGTTTTGATGAAGATGGGTTTATTGTGGTTTAGGCGGGAAAATTAGTTGGTGAGGCAGTTAGAAGATTTAAGCCGCGTTTGAATGTTTGAGATTATAGCATAAATGGTCCCTGTGTTTTCTCCCGTCCCTTTTCTAGTATAAAAGAAAGTTTCAAATTGTCACTTTCAGCCCTTGTTCTTTCTTTCTTCTTTTACCTCTTTAATAAACAAAGTTTCTTCTTTTGGCAATTTTGGTCCTTGAATTTCAAAACTTCCAAATAAGCCCTTTGACTTTGAAGACTTGTCAATATTGATTCCTTTGACTTTTATTTTGGGCTTTGACTTCCTTTATTGCTGTATCGGGCTGATCCGGCTTTGATCTTTGGCTTCATTCTTCACTCTTTTTCTTGTCTCTTTCGTTTCTTGTCGGATTTTGACTGTTTTTGCTTCTTTTTGTCCTTTATATCCTTTCCTGCACAATAGACACAAAAGCACACATTTTTCTATTCTATTGGCATTTTCTGGCTTTTATTTGGCAAAATCCCGGGTATTTATTATATACAATTATGCATTTATCAAATAACAAGAAACATACTATGTCTGGGTAAGAATATGGATCAAACTCTACTCGTAACAAGTATAGAATCGTAGTACAACCTTTATTACTTTTAAATATTATGATGTTCTTCTTCGTTCTTCGTGGTTTGATCTTCAATCTTCAACTTCAAGTGTTTATGAAGTGGAATGTGATTGAGGGAATTGGGAGAAATGATAATGGTTTGATGAAGATATGATGAAGTTTGAGATATGAAAAAGTGTGTGAAATTCGTCTCTATTTATAGATTAAAATTGGGTCGAAGTGCGGCGCACAAGAAATATTGTGCGGCGTACTTTGGTTAAGTCGGTGGGAATTTCATTAATGCTGCTAGGATGTGTGGCGCACAAGAGAAATTATGCGGTGTACTTGGTGAGTTAATGCAGACTTCATTTAATTATCTTTAATTCTTGGAATCGGTAGGAAGTGCGGCGCACAAAGGAAATGTGCGGCGTACTTTGGGACTTTTTCAGCTTTGGTCCTTTCTTTTCTTCTATATTGCTTCTCTTATCTTTTAAAAACGTCTCTTTCGAGTCGTTTTCTATGATTATGACTGTTGTACTATGAAATAATACCCCAGATTAGCTTCCGCTGCTATATGTCAAAAATAGGGGTGTTATAGATTGGTATCAGAGCCACGTGGTATATAAGAACAAGGGATAAAACCTTAACAAAACTACTTTCTTTTTTCCATCCAAGAAAGTCCTCCGTGCCACTACATTTCCGGAATAGTATGTAAAGATCCATAACTATTATACTATTATATAAATAACTTATGTATAACTACTATGAGTTGATAACAAGTGATGTCTTCTCCCAACCATCCTACGTCTGGTATTGAGGATGCTTTTTCCTCCAACTTTTTGGACTTTATCCCTGCTTCCCTGGACTATGTCCCAGCTTTACCAGGAAAAACTTATTCTAGCTCTTCAAATAACTCATTTGGTGTAGTTCCAATAGTTTCACCAACTCTTTCACTTTTTCATGATGACCCCTATATGAAGGTCATGCATGCATACTATGCTAAAGAATCACCTATTCCACCACCAACTATTGTGCCTCCATCTACAATGCTATCTCCAATGTTTAATCCTCAAGAATTATTTCTTCCAGAGGAATTATTGTCACCTAAGAAACAAGGCCATAACCAATCATTCTCCTCTACTTCTGCCCTACCTCAAGAATTTGAGATGGGAGAAAGCTCTCGTAAGACAAGTCTGGAACGTCACGAGGAGCAAATTAAGGAAATCCTGAATCACCTGGATGAACTCTCTCTCGACCGCATTGAGCACATAGAAGACAGGAAACCTTCAGGGCTTATGTTGCCACCCCAACTAAAATTAATGGATATACTGGAAACCATCCCTTGTGTAAGAAATGCACTCTGCATCATACAGGACCTTGCACTGTTAAGTATAATACTTGTAACAAGGTGGGCCATCTGACCAAGAACTGCAAAAACAAAGGGCCAGCCACTGGAAGTAATTCTCAACCCAGTGGACATTCACTGTATCATTTTCCGGTTGAGAGAAAGTAGCATTATCAAATCAGTGCCAAAAGACCACCACCAACAATGCCTAGGGAAGAGCCTACATGTTAAAGGATAGGAATGCTCATCAAAACCCGAACGTAGTCACGGGTATGTTCCTTCTAAACCAACATCTAGCTATAGTATTATTTGATTCTAGAGCCGATAAAAGCTTCGTATTTATATCTCTTGCCTCTAAGCTAAACATTCCACCCATTACAATATATACCTTTTACGATATCGAAATGGCTAACGGAAACTTAGTAAGCACAAACACCGTTATTCAGGGTGCAATCCTGACCTTGTTAAACTAACATTTCAAAATTGATCTTATGCAGATTAAATCGGTAGTTTCACTCGCATTGGTATGGATTGGGGTTATCCAAGTATCATGCTAGGATCATCTGTGACAAGAAAGTCGTCCACATTCCCATCGACGGTGAAACATTAATCATTCGAGATGACCAAAGTAAAACTCGACTAAATCTCATATCCTGTATAAAAAACCGAAAGGTATATATCCAGGGGATGTCAAGTTTTCGTAGCCCAAATAATGGAAAAGAAGTCGGATGAGAAACGACTAGAAGACTTACCGGTAGTCAAAGAATCCACGAAAGTTTTTCCTGAAGATCTACTTGGCCTTCCTCCCGTTCGTCAAGTAGAATTTCAAATCGATTTAATTCCAGGAGCGACACCTGTAGCCCGAGCACCTTACAGAATAGCATCCTTCGAAATTCATGAAAGCTATCAAACCATAGGACAAGAGGGTTTAGCAGAGCCGATGGTTTTATTCTCGACCAGCGGTGCGCAGAGCGCGCGCGTTGGGGTGTAGGCTCCTAACCTTATTTGAGAGCGAGCGCCGTGCCAGTGACCGATCTTTCAGAATGTGTATCGATTACCGGGAGTTGAATAAACTTACCGTAAAAATCGTTACCCATTACCAAATCGATGACTTATTTGACCAACTTTCAAGGTCGAGTGTTACTCAAAGACGACATTGAGTTCAGGTATCTATCACGAGTGTCTGTGATGAAGATACCAAAGACTGCTTTCAGAATGAAGATACTGACATTATGAACTTCAGGGTGATTTCCTTTTGGTTGTAACTTATTGCGAACTTGTAGCATGGTCTCAAGGATATAAGTGGTGTGTAAACATAACGTGGATATATTTTGAATGGAGGTGGAGTGAGGAGCGAGTGCGTGATGATATTCTCATCTACTCTCGTAACAAAGAAGAGCACGCAAATCATCTGAGAATAATCCTAAAATTACTCAAGAAAGAGAAGTTTATGGCCAAGTTTCCCAAGTGTGATTTCGGATTCATTTCGTGCAATTTCTTGGACGCTTAAATTGATAGTCAAGGACTTCATGTTGACCCCACCAAGATTGAAGCAGTTAAGAATTGGGCATCTCCTACTACACCCACAGAAATACGTCAATTCTTAGGACTTGCCGGCTACTACCGGAGATTCATCGAAGGTTTTTCGAAGATTGCAAAGTCTTTGACTGAATTAACCCCGAAAAACAAGAAGTATATTTGGGGTGAAGATCAAGAGTCAGCTTTCTAATTACTAAAACGGAAGCTTTGTGAAACTCTAATCTTAGCATTACCAAAAGGAAACGATGATTTTTTTTGTAAACTGTGATGCATCCCATCAAGGTCTGGGAGCGGTGTTAATGCAAAGAGAGAAAGTTATTGCATATGCATCCCGACAACTCAAACCTCAAGAAGATAAACAAAACACTCATGATCTCGAATTAGGAGCAATTGTGTTCGCTCTTAAAATTTAGAGACACTACCTATACGGTACAAAGTGTACTGTATTCACTGATCATAAAAGTCTTCAGCATATCCTTGATCAGACAGGGTTCAACTGAGAACAAACTCTATAAAGTTTGTGTTAGAATTGCCTTGCAAGTTACAATTGTTGAAATTCGCTACCATCCTAGAAAGGAAAATGTTGTAGCAGATGCCTTAAGCCGGAAGGAACGAATCAAACCACTCCGAGTAGTATCATTAGTTATGACCATTCATCCAAACTTACCCTCAACAAATTCTTAAAGCTCATACGAAGCACCTCAAAGAATAAAACATCAAGTCTGAAAACTTAAGAGGAATGATAAAAGTTGTGAAAATACGTCCGATGGAACCGTTGTATTAATAACCGAAGCTGTATACCACACTTATGGTAGTCTGAGAGATTGATCATGCATGTAAGTCCCTAAATCAAAATATTTATTCACCCGGGTTCCTGACAATATGATCAGGACTTAAGAAACTCTATTGGTGGCCTAACATGAAGGCAATCATCGCTGAATATGTTGGCAAATGTTTAACATGTTCTAGAGTTAAGGCAGAATGTCAGAAGCCATCCGGCTTACTGGTACAACCGGAGATTCCTATGTGGAAATGGGAAAGAATCACAATGGATTTCATCACAAAACTGCCCAAAACATCAAACAGACAATGACCATAATAAGTTCCATATCGATCGCCTTACCAAATCCACACACTTTCAACCCTACCTCGAAGAGACAGATAGTATGGAAACTCTTACAAGGTTATACATCAAAGAAATAGTCTCCCGGCATGGCGTGCCAATATCTATCATTTCGGATCGTGACAGTCATTTCACATCCAGATTCTGGCAATCATTACAAAGTGCTTTGGGTACTCAATTAGACATGAGTACGACATATCATCCCGAAACCGATGGACAAAGTGAAAGGACCATTCAAACACTCGGAAGACATGCGTCGTGCATGTGTTATATATTTTGGAAATTGATGGGAAAGACACATACCATTGGTAGAATTACATCATACAATATTAGTTACCATTCCAAGTAAGTCAAAGCATCATAATTTAAGGCACTTTATGGACGATAAGTGCAGACACTTGTTTGCTAGGCCTGAAGTTGGATATGTTCAAACGTAACAGGACCTGAAAATAATCATGAACCACTGAACAGATAGTGAAAACGTCGACAATGCTTGGGCAAGCTGCAAGAGACCTGGCAGAGAAGTAATGCCAATATAAGTGCGAAAGTCCTTCAGAATTCAAAGTTGGAGATCGAGTTATGTGAAAGAAAAATCACCTCAATAAAATGTCATCCGATTCGAAAAACGAGGAAAGCATTAACCCCCGTACAATGGACCATTCCAAACATCCTTGAAACGTATTGGCCCAATGTGGCATACAACTAGAGCTTCCGGAAGAGCTTAGTAATGTCCACGGTACTTTCCACATTTCTAATCTAAATAAATGCTTATCTGATGAATCCCTTGTCATTCCAATGAAAGAGCTTCGACTTGTTGACAAACTCAACTTTTATAGAAGAACTAGTAGAGATTATGGATCGAGAAGTCAAGTCAACTGAAAAAAGTACGCAATCCTAAAATCAAAGTTAGAATGGAACTCTAAAAGAGTGACCTGAATTTACTGGGAACGGCGAAGATCAAATTCGTGCCAAAAATCTACATCTGTTTTCAAACACCATCCGGCATCCAACCTAAAGACACGTGACCGATATTTTTCTTTTAAGGGAGGGATACTATAACACCCTCAAATTTGTTTTCATCAATGTAAATATCCATCTATTAAATTAGATGCACTGTAATATCCATCTATTATATATATACCCACCTTTTTACAGGGAAAATTTTTCTTTATCTCATTATGCAACGTAACTTGCATCTCTAAAGTAAACGAGCTCACGCAACCTCTACCAATGCATCTATGTTTATATCATGTAAACATCCTAATATATCAAGTCTATATCTTAATATCATTTTACCAAGTACATTATCCATTTAACGTACTTTTCAAAACGTTATATCAAAACAAGCATTAAACGTTAACGTTTATATCAAAACCCTAATTATATGTAATGTATACATATAAAATTAATAAGTAAGCCTCTAAAGCATGTGTACAAGTATCAATACATAACATTTGAATATCTTTTCCCTCCTAAATCAAGTTACAACTTTCTAAAGCTCAATGTACAAGTCAATAATGCAAGAAAGTCAAATTAGGTCATTTTACCTCCTAAATCACTTTGGTTTCTTACCGCCACTTTAACACAAGGTACAAGCACTTAATGCATGACTTCTAAACCCTAAACCTAATCCCTAAATCATTCTAAAAACCTAATCTAAAACCTTAAAACAAAAAAAAACAAAAAAAAAAAAAAAAAAAAACCCAAACAAAAAAATAAAAAAACTCTAATGAACCGTAAAACCCCTAATTTACTCATATAAACCTAAAACTAAACCCTAAAACTTAAAACTAAGCCCTAAACCTTAATCCTAAACCCTAAACATTAATACTAACACTAATCCTAAACCCTAAACTATCTTAAACCCTAACCCTAACTCGAATTAAAACCAAAAATCCTAACCCGAAACCCTAAACCAACCCGACACCCTTTTTACTTCATTTTTACCCATTTTAAACCAACCAAGCACCCTAGCACCTCCATGACCTCACCCTTATGTCACCAAGCAGCTTACAAGCACCTCCATCACCACCCTTAAGCTCCAAGGCTTCTAGACACCTCCTTGTCACCTCCTTATACCCGAAACCCCTCCAACACCTTTCACCTTGCAAATTTACACTTCTAGCTCACAACACTCACCCTATAGACTCCATTATTCATCTATCTACAACTCTTGACACCTTTCATAGCTAAAACTTGGGCACCAAGGGTGTTTCACCCCTATAAATAGCCGAATCCATGCACCCCATTCAAACACACCTCAAAACTCATCAAATACAACAATGGAGTTCTAACTCAGACCAATAAGGATCAAGAGAAGTCCCTAAGCTCAGAATAGAAGCCAAGAATCAAGAAAAAAGAACCCTTGAAGTCGTTACTAGGCGTACGAACTCGAAAACCCCATTTCGACTCA
Organism: Tanacetum coccineum; assembly: GCA_026074375.1. Taxonomy (NCBI): domain Eukaryota; kingdom Viridiplantae; phylum Streptophyta; class Magnoliopsida; order Asterales; family Asteraceae; genus Tanacetum; species Tanacetum coccineum. Next base: position 26,119 of record BQNB010023272.1, on the reverse strand, counting down.
TTTTAGCTCAAGTAAGCTCAAAATCTTGTTCAATAAGCTTATAATCTGTTTTAGAATATTCATAATACTCTTAAGATCATATATAAACTCTTGTTTGAAGCTTTAAAATCAAACCCATGTGTTTTTTATTAAAACCCTAAAAATGTCCCGTTTTGATTTTCTAGCTAACGAATCATTTTTCTAAACTTTTGTTACGTTAGAACATCTTATTTTAGCTTATTCTAATAAGCTATAACCTGTAAATATCATTTGAATATTAAAAATTAAGCTTGCATGGCTTTTTGGACTTGTTTTGCAAATTATTTCCATGCATAAGGGTATAAAATCGTAACTTTTGGAATTTATAAATAAAGGGGCTAATAATTTCCATTAATTCTAAAGATATAACATAAGGACCTATATTGCCAAGTTTCAAGTTAAAGGTTTAAAAATTATAAAATACTTTATCATATAAAGGACTAAATTGTAAAAGATATAAACAAGGGAATAATATTGCCAAGTTTTCAACATAAAAAATAAAAAATATAAAATTTTTAAATATAAATTATAAAAATATATATTAAATTATAAAAACTCGATTTTATTAAAACCCGACACATTTATACGTTATTAATCAAAAGTCGACGCAATTATTTTGTTATATATTTTAAACATAAATTATCAACAACTAACTTTTGAAGAAACTTAAAATCTTACTATCACGTTACTAGGTAATTTCATATGAAGGGTTTCATTTGAGTTTTCGTTTTGACGAGTTTGCTTGGTTTACGATTTAAAGTGCCCTGGCTCCTCAAACGATACTACATGGCCTCTCGATTATGATAGCCCGAACAACGATACAATATTTCCATAATTTAATAAATCAAAGATATACGTTATAACATTTGAATATCTTTTTTCCCCTCCAAATTTAGTACAACTTATCTAAAGCTCAATAGTACACAGTTCCAATAATGCAAGAAAGTCAAATTAGGTCATTTTACCTCCTAAATCACTTTGGTTTCTTACCACCACTTTAACACAAGGTACAAGCACTTAATACATGACTTCCAAACCATAAACCTAATTCCTAAATCATTCTAAAAACCTAATCTAAAACCCTAAACTCTAAACGAAACCCTAAAACCCTAATTTTACTTTAAACCTAAAACTAACTTAAAACTTAAAACTAAGCCCTAAACCTTAATCCTAAATCCTAAACATTAATCCTAACACTAATCCTAAACCCTAAACTATCTTAAACCCTAACCCTAACTCGAATTAAAACCAAAAATCCTAACCCGAAGCCCTAAACCAACTCGACACCCTTTTTACTTCATATTTACCCATTTTAAACCAACCAAGCACCCTAGCACCTCCATGACCTCACCCTTATGTCACCAAGCACTACAAGCACCTTCATCACACCCTTCAGCTCCAAGGCTTCTAGGCACCTCCTTGTCACCTCCTTATACCCGAAACCCGTCCAACACCTTTCACCTTGCAAATTTACACTTCTAGCTCACAACACTCACCCTATAAACTCCATTATTCATCTATCTACAACTCTTGACACCTTTCATAGCTAAAACTTAGGCACCAAGGGTGTTTCACCCCTATAAATAGCAGAATACATGCACCCCATTCAAACACCCCTCAAAACTCATCAAATATATCAATGGAGTAACTAACACAGACCAAGAAGGAACAAAGAGAATTCCCCGTAAAAAAAATAAAAAAAAAAAAAAGAAAATAAGCTCAGAATAGAAGCAAGAATCAAGAAAAATGAACCCATGAATGTCGTTAACTAGGCGTAACAACCCGAAAACCCAGGGGGGGGGGGGCATTTGGACCCATTTAGCTCAAGTAAGCTCAAAATCTTATTCAATAAGCTTATAATCTGTTTTAGAATATTCATAATACTCTTAAGATCATATATAAACTCTTGTTTGAAGCTTTGAAATCAAACCCATGTGTTTTTTATTAAAACCTTAAAAACGACCGTTTTGATTTTCTAGCTAACGAATCCTTTTCTAAACTTTTATTTACATTAGGTTAGAACATCTTATTTTAGCTTATTCTAATAAGTTATAACCTGAAAATATCATTTGGAATCCTAAAATAAGCTTGCATGGCTTTTTGGACTTGTTTTGCACATATTTCCATGCATAGGGGTTTATATCGTAACTTTCTGAAATTTATAACTAAAGGGGCTGAAAATGTCATTATTCTAAAGTTATAACTATAAGGACCTATTTTTCCAAGTTTCAAAGTTAAAGGTTTAAATTATATATATTTTATATATAAAGGACTAAAGTCGTAAAAGTTTATAAACCAAGGGTATATATTGCCAATTTTGAAAACTTAAAAATATGAAATATAATATTTTTATATAAATTATAAAAATATATATTAATATTATAAAACTCGATTTTATTAAAACTCGACACATTTATCGTTATTAATCATAAATCGACGTATTATTTCATTATATATTTAACATAATTTATCATCAACTAACTTTTGAAGAAACTTAAAATTTTATCGTATCACGTTACTAGGGAGTTTCATATGAATGGTTTCATTTGAGTTTTTGTTTTGACGAGTTTGATGGGTTTACGATTTAAAGTGCCATGGCTCCTCAAACGATACTACATGGCCTCTGGGTTATGACAGCCTGAACAGCGATACAATATTTCCATAATTTAATAAATCAAAGATATACGTTAAACCATGAATACAAGTGTTTTCTAAATGTATGATATCCTGATATATTATTGCATCTGTTGTCTAAGTCCCTTTATGCCAAAAGACCCCCACCATCATGGACCATTAATCACTTGCGAGTGAACGTGAATATTGTGAATAGGCCTATTGGGATTGACGAATCCCGTTTGTGTTAGCCGGATAGGTAACCAAACGCACTATATTTGAAACTCATAGGTATATGGCAATTACCTACACGGGGGCCATTATCTTTATATATATCATTATTGATATATACACTAGTCAGTTTGAGTGCCATGAGCTTAGACGCAATAATACTGTTTTCCATAATAATTGTACTCATTGTAATTATTACACTTATGGGTGTATAACAATGTAACCTGCTCTTATTATGACTTGTATTCACACTATTTATTATAAACCTATGAATTTCACTCAACTATTGTGTTGACCTTTTTAGCATGTTTATCTCAAGTAACTGAACATCTTATGGCATGAAGTGGCACGGACTTGAAAATGGCTAAACTGTTATCATTCAAACTTTATGTTTTCATGTAGATTTTAGGACATCTGTTTGTAAAAACTCTAATTAAATAATGAATGATAACTTATCTTTTAAAAACGTCTCTTTTGAGTCGTTTTCTATGATTATGACTGTTGTACTATGAAATAATACCCCAGATTAGCTTCCGCTGCTATATGTCAAAAATGGGGGTGTTATAATATACAATGCAGAAAATCAAACACACAAACAAACAAAAACAAATAAAAACATAGAAGTTTATACTAATCTAAATTACACTAATTCTAGAGGTTAAGTTAATCTAAGGTTTAAAACCAAAATATTAAATAAAAGTAAAGATTAAACAACTTCACTCCCTAGAAACGACGCCAAAAACTTAATGTGTCGTCGTGTAGGTTGTTATTTTAGTTATCAAGTTTTACATTTATATTTTTCCGAATTTACCTAAAACAACACTTTAACGGATAGTGTACCCGATCAGTTGTAGCTTCGCTGGTAAGTAGGGTGTCGATCACTAAGAGTGAGAGTGTTAATCTTTTATTCTATTAATATTTTTGGTTAACTAAATTTAGTTAATTTAAAATATGTTAATTTAATCTATGTTAAACCTATGCTAAACCTAGTTCTAACAGATAAGGAGGGTTTTTAGTATGAGAGACTGCCATAGGTTTTGTGGTAACTTAGATCAATTTAAAACACAATAACACACGCAAGCAGATAATCAAAAGATAGAAGAGCGGTCTAGCCCAATATAATAAAATTGTATTATCTATGATTAATTCAATTAAAACATTGGTTTGTTTATTTTAGTGCAATGAGTGCTTATTTCGAGGCAGCATATCATTCCAAGATTTAGGCGGGACTTCTTCCTAAAACCTAGACACGTAAAATTCTGTCACAATTAAACGCATCCACATAAAGCATCCTATTCGTTGATTATAATCTATCTTAGAAGATTAATAATGGTGATATTATTAAACCCTAGCCCATCAGGACTTTACCCACTTACTGCTTAACGGCAATTTATATTCTAGTAGTCCACTATCCAAGTCTTTACCAAAGGAATCAGTATGTTATTTGTTGATCCGAGGTCACCTGCTAGTCCAACTTGTTTACATAAACCAACGGTAAAGACAAGGCATTATTTGTGATCCTATTACTCTAGATATATAAATTACTATATGGAGATCCATCCCAGCATCTAGCTAACTTGGGCAGTATCACTAGATCCATTTGAATGATAGGTCGCTTACAAAAGCATATAAACAAGTATAAATTTATAAACATAAATAACGATCAACGATAAATTAAGCAGTCGATATAAATAAACCAAACATTTAAATATTCATAATCATGGCTAATACCCAAGGGTATTAGCCCTTAATCATTACAATCAATACAAGAGTAATAATTTAACCAAGGTAAACTAACCGAGTTAAATGAATGATACCAAAAATCGAAAGATTACTAGAGTATAGGAGATTACAAGGTGTTTCCTATGGAATTAATAGCTTTGTGTGACCTCTTCTGCCGTTCTTGTCTTCTAAAAATTAACTTTTGTGGTTAAGGTATCGAAAATATGATCAAGCACACCTAAAACTCGTTTTTAGGTTTTCTATTTATAATATTTAGAATTTGGTCGATATGTCGTATTGGTTGAAGTCAATACGGCGTATTGGAAGTTTTTTCGAGTAGGGACCACGTTCAATATCTTCCAGAATCTTCATATACTATATTTTGGATACGGTGTATGGAAGTCTTCTGGATATGGAGTATAGATCTTTGGTTCTTCGTGGTTTCATGTGAAGTACAGGAACAGATACGTCGTATCTTCCTTGATGGATATGGCGTATAGAATGTCATAACAGTATTCTTCAGATTTCTTCATTTAAGCTCTAGAATGCGTGCCTTTTAGCTAATCTTCACAAAGTTCTCCATAATTACTGCAAATCTCAAATATAAACGATCAAGTAACAATTCTTACAATAATTATACAAAATGGGTAATTTACATGGGATAAATAATGCTATAAAAGTGACGTTATTTGATGTCATCAAGGATCCATCTCCACATGGGAGGATCTTACTACTCGTTTTCTTGCTCAACTCTTTCCACCGGGAAGGACAGCAAAACTCTGCTATGACATCATGATTTACCAGCAACATCAAGGAGAGTCTCTTTTTGAAGCATAGGCTCGTTTTAAGGACTTACTCTAAAAAGTCCCTCATCATGGCATCATCCTTTGGCTCCAAATCCATATATTGTATGATTGCATCGATCAAATCCTAAAAAGAACCGCACCAAGTTCAAGAATAAATAATAAAAGGATTTATTATTACTTAAATCTAAGATTCATGACTCCAAGATTAAGAAACGCGTTTTCAACGTTGGTGATCGAGTTCTTCTCTTCAATTCTCGATTAAAGATTTCCTCAAGCTAATTCAAAACTCGTTGGACCGGACCATTCACCGTTGCTCAAGTTTTCCCTTATGGTACCATCGAGTTATCTCAAACTGACAGACCAAACTTTAAGGTGAACGGTCATAGACTCAAGCACGACTTTGGAGGGGACATACCACCGATGGTTGTCCCGGATCTCCAAACTTTCCCCATCGACCACTAAATTTGGGGTCGAGTTAGGCTTGTGACTCGGTTAACAAAAACAAGCACTTCATGGGTGGCAACCCATGCTTATCCTTAGTAGTAGTATATTAGTATAATATTTATTAATATGTATGACGTGAGGAGGCTCGCCTCTTCATTTCTCATATTTCGTGTTTTATGTCCAGGATTTCCCTGATTTTGAAGACTCTCGTACTCGTGGTTTTGTCCATCGTTCACTCGATCTTCAATCCTTAGCATGCTTATTTATAGGAATCCGATATCTTAGACTTTATTGATTCACGTTTATCTATTAGCATAATTAATAAACGACTTTAGATTTACGTAGAAACCCTTTAATATTTAGATTATGCCTTGAAATTAGTATGGGGGTGACAGTCTCACATTGAGGACAATGTGTAGTTTTAGTATGGGGGGGTCTTTCGATTTGATCTTACTTGCATTTGCCTTGTCTTCACGTAACCCCGTTTTTTACCAAAACTAGAAAAAATATGCCAAAGTTAAAAATTTTCAAAAACAGAATAAGTGTTTTGACACGTAGTTTTGTCTTTTTAAGGAATAAATTTTGACTTGATCGAGCATGTTGCGCTGTAGCTTGCCTCTTAACTTATATAAATTTAAGCTTTTGCTAGTCTTTTATACAAGAAGCTTTAAAACGCGAATTCTAGCTTAAAAGAGCCAAGAGTTTTGCAAGTTTCCATGATAGACTTTAAATATGCAAAGCTTGTTTTATTGGACTAAGCATTCACGGATCTTTTTATTAAAGATTTTAAATTTTTGAAGAACGAGAAATGATAGAGTTTTATATAAGTTAGATGTTAAACGTGGAGTAGTTGGATCTCTTTAGAGCTCATAGAGGTTAATTGTGGCTTTTTTCTCCCATCAGCTTAATAAACGAGATATAATTGTTGAATAAATAAACTCACTTTGGTTTTTGTGATTCTTAGTTTAAATCACTTCGTAGATATTCCTTCTGGTGAATATAAGCTACACATCAAGGTTTTGTTAGTGTTGTGGGGAAATAGGCTACCAATTCTTGATGGCTCGCTACCGTTGTCTAGGTAGTTAAAAGACCACAGGACATGAAATTTGGCTAATAATAATTAAGTAATAAACCAAAGCCGAAATAACACTTCTGGATCATGGTCGGCTCGCATACAGATATGACAGTCGTTTAAAGGGTGGAGGTAAGAATAATAATAATAATAATTGTGGGCTGATAAAGGTTTACTGTCTGTGGTCAGTTCGCTGCCGATGTGGCAGTCTTTTAAATAAGGCACATAGTAATAGTAATCCGAGACTGATAAAAGTTTGTTGTATCTGGTCGGTTCGCTGCCGATGTTGTAGCCTTCTAAAAGGTCAAGGAATTCACCAAGGTCGAAATAAGACTCCTGGACCATGGTCGGCTCGCATACAGATGTGGCAGTTGTTTAAAGGACCGAGGTTTAAAAATATTGCAATAATAATAATAACAATAATAAAGCCAACTTTTGACTTCGGGGCTATCTATATAAAGCCTCCATCTCTGGACTCGTAATTGAGTTGTTTCAGATGAAATAAAAAGGATAACCCCTAAATCATGCAAAATTAGAACCTTAATGTGGACCTTATTCTCACCATATCATCTCTTTAGGAAAGGATTTCAAACTAATTGTGGTCTAAACCGGGTTTACTTTATATAAATAAGGTCTTAATTTATTTGCAACCAATAATAAGAATAAAATCTTTAGAGGACTTAGGAATAAGGGAGCGGAAAGAGGCTATGCATACACAATTTGCATCTATGAGTAGTGTTAGCATCTTAACTTGTATTTAATAATGATTTTGTTTTTAAGCTTGGTTTGGGGCGGGTGAAAAATCGAGGACGATGATTTTATCCTTTTAGTGTTTCTTGTTCAGTGATCCTTAAAGTTATGATATGATAATAATGATTGCATAAAAATGGTAAAATGAGGGGCTTTTCAAAACTAGTGATTTCTTAATCCCCTTAGATGAACACTTAGCTACTTTTCGAGGTAATTAGTCTAAGGGGGTTGAACTTTTTAGTTTTCTAAGTGTGTTTATAACATTGCGTGAGGACACGGCAATAGCTTAGTATGGGGGATTTTTTATATGTGTTTAATTACATATCATTTTTATTTAATATAATGATCCTAAAAGACCAAAAATATATGAAACATGCATTGTATATGTGTATTTTGTGATTTATGTCTTGCAGGTAATGGATATATCAAATATGGACAAAAACGAGCTAAAAATGACAAAATTCGAGCACAAGATTGGAAGAGTGCAAGAAATCAAAGCCGAAGGCATATACATCTTTAAATGGGCCAACCTGTACCCATTTAATGGGCCAGGTCAGCCCAATAAGAATGATACTATATACCTTAAGCCTTTTATAAGCCTTAAATAACCAAATCCAATCCATTAAATCCTTTAACCCATCAAAAGCCCAATACCAAGCCCAATCATAACCTGGGTCCAAGATCTTATAAACACGGGTCAAACCTCCCTTGGTCAAAATTTACTATTTACCATCTCCCTCCTTTCCCTCCCTTTTACATAAGGTAACAATTAACACAGGATAAATAAAACCACTCCATGCTCCTCTTATACGCTTCTAGAAGCCTGACATCACCCCATTTAACCACGCTGGCAATCCTAAGCATAATGATTGGTTGATGATAGCTGGCACATGATCCAAGGGTCCTAATGATTGCTTGGGGATTGGTCAAGATTAAAGGGCTAGGATTGAAGGCTTGGACGCTCCTGGAAGGCTAGAAGGTTCCCTTCCTCACTATAAATAGAGGAGGCTTCACACAGAGATAGATATCTAGCTTATAGTATTTTAGTAGCTTATTAGTATAGTATTTAGCTTATTGTCTAGCTTTCAATGTAATTTTCTCTTTTAAAGCTTGTAATCCCTTTTTCTATTAATAAAAATCAAATTTCATTTAAGTTGTTCTTTTAAATTCTGTTTTACTATTAAGCAATTATGGTTTAAAAGTATTTAGAATGTCTTAAATAAGCTCAATAAGCTCTCTTATATTCATAAGCTAGTTTTCATTCAGTTTAGCTTTTTAAAAGCTAAACTGAATAAGTCATTCTCTTAATTCACTCAAAACAGTTGAATAAGACACTTAGAAGATAAGCCAGTAAAGGAAGGGCTTATAAGGCTTATTCAGGGCTTATTTCTTAAGCAGCTTGTAGATTTAAGCTCTTAGTGAGCAGTTTATGTAGGATATCGGATATCATAACACAATCAATGATCTAGGGGTTGGCCTACTTTGTAGAGAGACAAAGTGAGTTCTAGTATGAGAAACTACACCTTATGTGCGTGTATTATGAAATGATCAACCAACCACTTCCCATGGCTGGAAAGGGGTATAAATACATGAGTTTTGTTCCCCTAAGTAGGCTATGGAGTGGGCTAACATGTGGGTAAAGATTCGACCCAACACCATAAGTCATACGATAATTAAACGATTAATATTAAGGCTACGAGCTAACCTATGCTAGATATTACATGGGGTGACTGAGTCTTTTACATGGATTTTCATAATCCTAACAATCTCCTCCTAAGGGAGGTCACCCCAAAAAATACAAATTGAATCCTAGCTATCTTTGAATTGATTTTTTACTCTGGCTTGTAGTCTCTTGATTCTTCAAGATTAGTCTCTGTACTGCAAGTAGTGATCTTTAAGCTTTGTTCCTTAGACTTGTGTGATCTTTGAGATTTCTTTGAGATCATCATCTATAGTAAATCTCTTAATCCTCCTTGTTGTAGAGTATTGCCTTCCTATGATGTTGTGACCTTTGGACCCACATGCTTACACTTTTCTGGATCATGATAATACTCATCAGAGTTGCGAAAGCTGTGTTGTAGGTATTTCATTTGCCATGATGTCTTTGATTAGTAACATTAAGTGTGAGCATAGGGTTGTGAATTGACTCCACTAGAACGAGGTATCTCTATCTCCATCTTTACGTGAACTTGTAATAAAATAGTTAGCAATAAAGCTTGTGGACGAATATGGCTTTGTCATTCGCTCGAGTCTAGTTGGATTAACCTTCGAATCTGTGAGGACCGACCTGTGATCAGGTAGATTCATCTTAAGAAGAATCTCATTGACAGGATTTCCAGTATAAGTATCGAATCATCTAATGTACAACCATCAGAATCACCATACTTGCATGTTCTCTTTATCGGAACGTCTCAAAGTAGACAGCACGATAAGAGTGAATTGGTTAGTTACTATCTTACCGATTGATGAGAAAAATTGATTTGAAAATCAATTGACGTATCACTTGAGAAAGTATTTTTGTGACACATCAAGAGTGTATTATAGCACATAATCAAATTTCATCAGAAACACATTTGTTTTGAAAGATATACACACTCAATGTGCTCAAAAATCAGTTGTTGATCACATCGAAAGGTTTTTCAAAAACTATTCGTCAATTCACAGCCTGGAACAAGTTTGATTCATAAAGAATCGAACCATCATTTCTTTCCATTTGTCACAAGTTTAATCCATAGTGGATCTCACATGTCACCTACCAAGAGCTTGTTAGATGTTGGCTCTAGAAGGATTTCCATCTTCATTGTAAGTACTTTCGTATCACTCGGATATTCTGGCAATACCACGAGGATACTGCGTAGTACTCTTAAGATCTTACTTGTTATCACAGTGTGTGATAAGCAAGCATAATTTGTATTAGTATCCTAGCGAGATTTATGGATGATCTCTTGGCTCTAGACTTTATAGTGCACTTTTGGTTTTAGTAGTCGGAGGCTGGAGTAGACTGCCACCTTTTCAATATCATCTAACTCGGATTGAGAGAGACGATAGAAATGTATTGATCTCCGTGAGAAATGAAACAAGAATCCTTTAAGGGATCTTGAGTGGCTAGGGAGGGTTGTGCAGCGTATCACTGGGTCCATGATACTTGTCTTCAATGTCGGCAATCAACTATGTGATTCTGACAGCATATGTAGTGACCCGGTTTCTGCCTAATGTTTAAGGAGGGCTGCTTTCTTTTCACCCTTTATCTTAACATTTCTTTTTTATTCTTAAACCCCTTCAGTGCTTACCGAGACTTCATTACTAGTACCTTGTTAGGTATGTTCCAGTACTAGCTCTATCTCAGTCCGCACTATTCCCTTATTCTCAGATTACTCCTTTTGTAATCATACCTAAGGACTTCTATACTAACTAGTAGATTATCACTGGGTAGATCCCTCTGGCTCTGGCGGGATCGTAGGATCGAGTACCTAACCTTACCATCCTTATAACTCCGATAAAGTAATTACAGGGTAGGTCTTTGGTATTTCCATAATTGCCATCATACACCATTCGCTTCCCCTCAATATGTGCATCGATATTCGAAAAGGTTTAGCACATATAGGAGAGCCTACACTTGAGTCCAAAAGATCACATTTTTTATCAGATTTTCATAGTTAAATCACATTTTCTCCCCCGATCAAAAATTTCAAACCCGTTGAGATTTTAGGTCTCAATTGATTTAAGTTAGGGAAATTTGGGAGAAATTGTGTCTGATTTATACAAGCCTATGATGGAACATATTATAACTGAGTATACGGATACAAAATATATTATAATCACTACTTTATTATGTACATATTACAACAACATATATAATAATAATACCCCACACGAGATGGACCTTGATTGCCGAGATGATGTGATCATTTGGTTCTCTTCAGCAGTCTGTAGTCTCCCTCTCTTATCCTTCCACCAATAAAGCATTCAGGTTCTGGAAGATTCTCCTTGTCTTAAGCCATTTCTGTATGGCAAACATGAACTCCTTGCTTCTGTCAACATCATTCCTTGTCCAAAACTATGTGTTCAAACCCAGATTCATCCTGTTGACCTTAAATTCCTTGAACCGGTAGTCCAATGCCTCATTAATCTGTTACAGAGTGCCATCACTGAACTTGTGGATCTCATTGAATCGCATGATCATATGAACCTCATATTTATCCCTAAATGTGACGGCCCTTAGAGAGTCAATTACTGTGAAGTCGTGCTTGAACTCAAAGCCAGTGGCATCCCATCGAGGTTTGGTGAGGTTTAGCTGCGTCTGGTAGCTTTCAATCCCCAACTGGAAGTCTTTTACGCGTTGTCTTATAACCAAGTTTCTAGTCCATAAGTTGACAGCAGTAGTGAGAATCTTCTTATCTTTGGGTGGTAGATGGTTCAGGTGACCTTGAAGATTCAATAAGTACAAATCTTCAAAGTCACTACGGTACAGATATTTAAAGTCCCTTTCCGTAATAGTATATTCTTTTAGATCATCTCTACGAAGAATGATATTCTTTATGTAATCGTACCCATATAAGGAGAAGACTTCAATTCTGACAACACTTAAAATGCGCATATGAGTCCGTATAGCTCTGCGATCACCCTCAGCTGTGTGTTTGTCAATGTAGAATCATTGTCTTTGGAACCACCAGTGATAAATACCATGCATAGCAGCGATGTCATACTTGCATTCCTCTTCAATCCACATCTGATCGGGTACCATCTGCTCTAACCCAACATCGGGATAATAGGCCGCCTTCATCTTTGAAATTGACAATGCAGGTCTGCCACTCTTACGACCGTATCTTAGATACTCTAAGTCCTTGTTGAAGAAGAAGTCAGATTGAATTGTGACTTGACCTGGTAGACCACCCAGTGGTAATGGTTTGTTGATATTATACCTAATGATTGACTCGTCCACTTGATCGGTTAGTAGTTTATGGCATTCTTCTATTTGGTACTGAAGATGAATCACATTAGGATGGAAGACTTTAACAATTTAATATGTAGGGCCTTCCAGGTCTTGTTGTTTAAGTTCAGTGATCCCTTGCTTTTTGCAGAACTAGTCGATAAAAACTGCCATGTCACCAGTCTGCGTAAGTAACGAGTTCTCTGGAGGAGGTTCATAGGTGGACACAAGATCAGATGCCCAGTTGTTCACTAGGACAGGCAGATCAGATGATAGGATGGACCAGGCAGGTTCGGGTGTAGCAGGTCTGTCTTTAGTGAGCGGCTTCCACCAATTTTGCCTTTAGTTCACCGTGGGAATGTGATCATGGCCAATGTCTTCATCACCAGATGACTGTACCTGTTCGTCGGGAGTCATATCATCATCCATATGTAGCTCTTTAGGAATTGATGAGACAGACGGCTTAAGTCTTGTGTCAGTAGTCGTCTAAGCCGTATATTCAGCTGAAACAGCTATCTTTGAAGAGCTTGGAGCAGCGGTGCTTGTAAACTGATCACTTTGGTTGGTGGATGAAGGTGGAGGAGGAGGAGGCAATTGAGATAATCTAGAAGCTCCAAAAGCTCCTGGAGTTCTAGATGAACCTGCTGGTGGTGAAGGAGGAGGTGGCTGATGAGGTGGAGACCCAGGTGGTGTTTTTAGTGAAGCATGTCTCTTTTTCTTCTTTCTTCGTGCTTCAGCCAAATCAGTTAAGAGCTGGTCAGTGTGATCACGGGCCATTGACTTCTCTAGAGCTTCGTACAGCATCTTGTGATCTTCATGAGCTTGGTAGGAATTGGATTCCCACATGCGGTGGTGAAGAATCTCTTTTATGTCGGCTTTCGGTAAGTCTTTGAAGCGATCCTTGAGAGGAGCTTGAATAGCCTAGTCAATAGCATTAGTGACGATTTCGTCCACTTCTTTGCTCACCTTATGGGGAATATCAAGATTCTCTAAATTGTATAGCTTGTTCCCTTGTTTGTCTAATCTTTCCTCCAGGGCTTGGTTTACCTCCACCATATCCGCCATATGTTGTTCAAGTTCACCAATGCGCTCGATTAAAATCGAATCTGAGGAGCCTTGTTGTGGTTGAGGTGGTATTGGTGGAAGAGTTGTTGTTGTTGTTGTGATTGCAGTGACAGTTGTTGTTGATGTTGGTAGTGGTGCTTGAATCATTATGGAGACTGGTTGAGAGACTGTGAGATCAATGACCTAGGTGGTCATTATAGGGACAAAAGAGGTGTCCTGATGAATGGGAACGGTGACCATTGACTGAACCTTCGATTCAGTATTGGTTTTCTCAGGTTCGTCTTCTTGTGACTTTTCCATAGGGAACTGATCAGCGAAGCTGAGTTCCTTGTCAAGATTTTGTAGAGAAGACAGGGTTCCAGCTGAGCTCACAGGTTCCTCAAGTCTTACTTCACCTTCAGTTGGGAGTTTAAGGTTCTCCTGATCATTTGGATAGGCCATTGTAATGAAGTCTTCATCCATTTGCTCAGGGTTTGGTTTAATTGAAGTATCAGAGGCTTCAAGATCCATGTGTTCAAGGTTTGGTCCAGCATGAACAACATGACTTAATGGAGGTTGAGACGCTTCAGCATTACCAGGGTTTGGTCCAGCCTGGCCTTCATCTTGAACTCTAGCAACAATCCCTAGTACTTCTTCATCAGAATCTGTCTCACTGTCTGTCAGCCCAAGTTCAGCATATAATGAAGAAGATTCAGCATGACCAGTGGGTTCAGTTTGTGTAGAAGTGCACCTCTGAAAGATGTACTGATCTGCAAGGCTCTTTTTCTTTGGAATCTGAAGGTTGAGTAAAACTTGCGCAGCTTGTTCAACCCCGACTTTCTCTTTCCCCTTACCCTGAACCTCTGGAAGCGGTTGAAATTTTCCAAATTCAGGTTCCCTGATCACCACCGGTGGAAGTGGACCCTGACGAGCCGAGTGAACTTCCTTTAAGCTTTCTTCCACTACCTTTTGCAGATCAGCCTCTTCATCACCAATCCTGGGTTTATTCTCTAAAACACCTTCGTCAACAAATTCATCTACCAACTGAAAAGAGCTCTTTTTCGTTCGCTTCTTCACCACCTTACTAGCTTTGGATCGTTTAGCTGGAGATGGCGCCTCAGATGTCTCCGTAACCAGCTTTCGTTTCTTTTCTTGAGGCTTGGCAGGTGTAGGTTTTGGTTTCTTGGTTGCTGCTTTAGGTGTTAAGGGTTAGATTTCTTGGATGCTTTGGGTTTGGTAGCCTTAGCAGGTTTAGGAGCAGGAGAGTTAGGATCACTAACTTTTTCACCAGCAAGATATCTTTGATGCTTAACTACTTTCTCCAGATAAGCATTGTAGTATTGTTCACCTCGAATGTCATTAGTGATAATATCATTCGGAATAGGCATCCCAAAGACTTCCCGTTTGGTTCCCTTAGCATTATACTTGAGATATCCAAGAACAGGCTCTTCATTAGGCAAATGAAGTGGAGAACCTGGTCTCGGGTAGAACTTGTGCTTGCTTTGTAAGTAATAACGATCAGCTTGGTGAACCTAACACTCGAGATCACAATAAGGGTGGCTTTCTTCTTTCCCTGAGTATGCTGTGCTAGATTCTTTTTGTCTTCAATGAATGTATGGATGGATTAGGTGAATTCTTCCCACATCCTTTCTGCATAATCAATATGGGCTCGATTGACGACGCCACAAAGAATCTACAACACTGGAGCCCTTGGTCTTTCAAACCCTGAAGTCTTTCTCGTAAGACACAAATTAATGATTTTTGTGAGTGCTCTCCACGGTTGAAACATGTCATTAGTCATGACATCAGATAAGGTTCTGACAACTTTCAGGTAACCCAGATCATTGACAAATTTGATAAGGGCATCAGGAGTTAGTGGGGAAGTAAATGCATTATTGTTGTTGATTGGTGTGATCTGAAGGGCGTCTCGGAGTGTGTCTTTGGTTAGATCGAACCATTCCTCATCTAGTTGACAGCTGTAATTCCCTGTGGCTTTGTCATATCGAACAGTGTCCCAAAACTGCTGAATATAGATTGATGGGATTGTTGAGGAAGCAATAAAAGCTCTGAAGAAGTTAGTTTGCTTCAGAATGTCCACTGCAATCTTGTAGATTGGATTGCTCTGCGACCTCTCAACATCCAAATAGCAGTTGCTTTTTCCTATAGCCACCCATCTGATGCGAGGCAGGATTTGATCATCAGTACGAGTGGGTGGAGCCATTGCAGGTGCTTGTTCAGCAGGAGCATTAACATTAACATCGGCCATTTGTATCTGCACAATCACATCCACAGAAAGGCATACATATAGAAAGGAGATGTTAGATGTGAGCAACTGCTCAAGAGTTAAACAGTTATGGACTACATCCAGGAAAAGGACACTTAGATCATATTAAAAAGTAGTGATTAACAGATTTGGTCAACTCTTGAGTCAACGAAAGTTAACTCATGGAAGAGAAGACAAAACGCAATGACCAAACCATAGTGACCAAATCGCAATGGATGAGCAATACTAGACAAAACGCAAAGGTTAAGACACACTAGGCAAAACGCAAGACATAAAATGCAATTGAATATTTCATTAGAAAATACACAAAACACAGTCACAACAACAAAACGCAATCACATACAAGTCTCAAAGCTCAGCCAAGCAAAATGCAATCAGTCAAGACGCAATGAATATTTTATTAAAAATAATCAAAATGCAATCCATTCAAAATGCATGAGACAATCTGCAACAAGCAAAACGCAAACCATCAAAACGCAATGAATATTTTATACAAAATAATCAAGACGCAGTTAATCAAAACGCAAGCAGCAAATCGCAATAGGCAAAAACGCAGGGCAACAAAACGCAATGAATATTTTATTCAAAATAATCAAGACGTAGTTAATCAAAACGCAAGCAGCAAATCGCAATAGACAAAACGCAGGCAATATAATATTCAAATAATAGGTAAAACGCAAGCATTTGAAAAAAAAATTGAAATGAGGGTTTTATTGTTTTAATAATTTAATGGTCTTCAAAGCAAAATGCAATGACTTGTGTTTTGACCTGTTTAATGTTTAATAATCAAATCGCAACATATAAACACATAGCAAAACGCAATCATCACAAACCAGGCAAAACGCAAACAAGAATCTTCCCGCAAAACGCAACCAAGAACAACTACCAAAACGCAATCAAGAACACTCAAAAACGCAGATTCCAACTAACAACTTAATGCATCAAAGGCTAAACTAGATCATAATATACATTCTATGAAACTTACTAAACAATTTAACACCAATAAACGGCCATTTCAAACATCATACTACCACGTTTTTGACTAAAAAAGTCAAAATAGTATGTGAAGATCACAAAGGACCATAAACTAGTGATTGTGGAAGCAATTAAGACATCAAATATGCATCACATAAGGATTCTAATGCTATCCCAGCAATCAAACATTAATTACAAACACTCACCACGATTTGGATGATGATTTTGCACGAATATCTACAAAACATGCGATTTAATGAATTTCATGCCAAGATGTTATAGATACGGCATATTTAGATGATAATGAACACGAAACAAGTCTTATCTAAACACGAATTCACACAAAGGATCACGAATGAGGCAAATCGCAATATAAGTGAGTTTTGGGTTGAGAAAGTAATGATTGACTGGTCTAGGGAGTTTTGACCAAGTCAAAATGCAAAGGACTTTTTATACCTAGGTTAAACTTCCATCAATTGACAGATTTGGCCCCTTACTTTCTACTTTCTGTTCTATTTAAGGCATAAGTATTAATAAGGGATTAAATGAGATGCAAAAATGGCACAAATGGTCCTTTATATTTTATGAGTCTAGGAAACAAATAGCAAATAGCACATACGACCCTATACTTGCATTTAAATGACAACTTTGGCCTTTTGAGTTAACACAAGTTTAACTCCCCCTTAATAATGTAACCTCGTAAGATATAAATCATTACTCAATTAAGTATATGATGAATCAAAAGTGCCCGTTAGATATCATAAATTTAAAACCACTCTCCCCCTTAATCAATGACCCGTTTTCTAGTTACAGAGCAGTAGTCGTTGATTGAGAGCCAAATTTTAAGAAAATCAAGTCCGATTAATGTTCAAACAACATCTTTCCACCAAGTGAGACATAAATAATTTTCTGAAGAATCATAGACGGAAAATTATTTGGATAAAAAGAAGACTTCTCTTCTGGATCAAGAAATAATGCACTGAAGCGTACATTAGATCGAGGTTGCATGGATATAAAGTAACCCATGCCCGGGAGAACTGAATCACCCGTTGTTAGGAACAGCCGTCTTTTTGGCGACATGCTTTCCTCAATTTGAAAAGCGGGTTGCAGTCTGAAATAACTGCAAGCCATTAAGACATGTTTTGAAAAGTTTGAACTTCCGTTCGAGCTTCATTTAAAGACCCGTGTCATTATTGAATGACATTTCTAGGACCGTAAATGTTATCGATAAACGGAAGACATGTCTTGAAAAACTATTTTTGGTATTTTCTATTTTCTGATTTTTATGGTTTTTGTAGGTTTTATATTTTTGTATTTTCTTTTTAAGATTTGATATATATACATATTTACATAGGATATAGGAGGACCATCCTTTACTCCTCTTCTCCTTCCTGAAGACGTTTAAGAGTTTCCGGAGACATACTCTTCATACCAAGTCGCGGGAGTAGGAATTCGAACCGCTCTCTTGGTAATGCTTTGGTGAATATATCCGCGAGCTGATAATCCGTCGTCACGAAGTACAATTCAACCACGCCTTTCTCAACTTGCTCTCGAATAAAATGGTGTCGAATGTCAATGTGCTTGGACCGGGAGTGCTGGACATTATTGCAGCAGAGCGCAATGGCACTGCGATTGTCACAATACAAGGGAATCTTATTGAAGACAAAGCCATTTATACTGATTAATGGGGAACCGTGGTTCTTGCAAACTTATTCAACGAAAGTAAACAAAGACACTTTCGTTTATTTATTACTAACGTATACGTGTAGAAATCTCTACGGTTGCAGCTGCTGGCCAAAGACATGTCAATTCACTACCCCATGCTCACACTTCATATTCCTAATCAAAGACAACATGATAGCCGAAATACCTACACAGCTTCCGCAACTCTAATGCTTGCTATCATGATCCAGAAACGTAAGAGCATGCATGTTCGAAGGTCACAACTTTACATGGAAGCAATACTTCACAACAAAGGATGCTCAAGAGATTTACTGAGGCTGATGATCTCGAAGAATGCTCAAAGATCACACAAGTTAAAGGAACTAAGCCAAAATCCACTACATTATGTACAAAGTTATCAATGAATGAAGAATCAAAGACTACGAGTCTGAAGTTAAATGTTCAAGACTTAGGATGCTAGGATTCATTTTGTATTTTCAGGGGTGACCTCCCTTAGGGGGAGATTGTTAGGTTCATGAAAAAGACTCGGTCACCCCGTGTATTGTCTAGAATAGCATAGCTCGTAGTCGTAATGTAAGCGTATGACTTATGGTTTTAGGCTGGGTCTTTTACCCACTCGTAAGTCCAAACCATAGCCCATTGGGGCATCTAAAATCTTTGTACTTAAGCCTCTTTCCAGCCATGGAAAGAGTTGGTTGTGCATTTATCAATATCACACTAAAGGTTTTTCTCTTACTAGAAATCCTCTCCTTTATCTCTCTAGATTCGGCCAACCCCTAATCCAATCCTTATGTTATGATATCAAATATCCTATAGTTTGTATGTTTCTTACTTTGTTTTGCAGAATCCAGAAGCTAGGAGGAAATTATCAAGAATGGCTTGACTCATAATCATGTGATAACCTTGCTAAATTTGCAGCAGTACTGGCTTAACAACTTTATATTACCGCCGAAACCACGGCAGTTACGACGTAACCATTTCATGGTACGACGTGGCACCTTAAAACTTAAAATTTTTACCACTTGATTAAGACGTAACTACTAAGGTTACACCGTAACCTCCTTCTGAATCCTTAAAAATTTAAGTTTTAAACGTGTCTAACCATGTATCACGAAAAATGGACTTTGTGGGTATTGTCTCTAGAACCCTCACAGACCTTAAACTCGTCTATTGGGTCATCAAGTGTTTAAAAGGCTTGTTGCATATGCTACATCAACCGTGATTGCTACGAAAGTGATACAGGTTTGTATTGTCCTGTATACTTATAATTTCTTGTAGAATGATTTTAATGCTTTGGTTTGTTTTTGTGATCACATGGGATAAAGAGCTTGCGGAAGACGGAGATAATCTAAAAGATTTCCGCCAAATTTCAAATCTCGAAGCAATGCTCAGGGAGTTTCTTGTCCTAATTCTACTCTTTCCTTTTTTATTTCATTTCATTAATGTACAATAGGGACATTGTACAAATCAAGTGAGGGGATGGGAGTAGAATTAATACTTGACATATGTTTTGCCTTCGATTCTCTAGTTTTCTTTGAAAAATTATACCAATTTAAAACTTTGGCAAATTTTCTTAAATATACTAGAATTAATCTATTGCCGTATGGCACAATACCCTTTATTATTACTATGGTGAATTTATGACAATATTTCAGTTTCCATCATATTGCTAAAAAATCCACCAAAATATTGAGTGTGCCGGTAGTATTGTAGACTTTAGAACTTGGCCTGTACATCATTTCGAGACCTAATTGATTAGCAAGAATAGATAGTTCAAGAAGGCAACACTAAGGAAATCACCCAAATAGCCTATATTTGTGGGTTTATCGACTTGTTACACTGACTTGTCGACCTCCCATGGTAAACCCTTTTTGTTGCACAAATTATTAGTGCAAGATACCCCTAGATCACCCTTGTTAAACCAATCTATGTTTTCACCCTACTCTATATGTTTCGTTACACCATTTCACCTTTTCCTACCCTGTAGTCTTTATTTTCTTTGTGTTGAAATCCCTGGCTACTTAAGTCTATGGTTCGGGGGGGAATGGGAACGAGAATTATATGCATTCGTAGAAGACTAGTCAGTTATGATTAATAAAGACCCCCCTGTATCACCACTTTCGACATTGTTTATCTTACGTGATGGATCTGCGTAAATATCGGATGTATCATGGGGGTAAAATTAAAGATATAAACTCCGGTAACATGTATATTATGAAAGATACTGAGAAAAGATGTGAAAATTAAGCCACCCATGTGCTAAAAAATGTAAAAATGGTGCAAAAAAAAAAAATGGAGCTAGTAGCCCATTATTGCACGCAAGACATCTCAGTTTTTATGAAGAATGGATCTAGTACCCATTATTACACCAAGCTACCCTAATACTCCATGAAAATGAGCTAGTAACCCATTATTGAAGATCAAATTTTTAGAACATATACTCTTGGACTCCTGGACGGACAGTGTCTCTTTATGACAACCTAGATTATTTTACACATTTGTTGTGTGTTTTATATTAATAAACATTTCATTTGTAATCCCATGTCTATCCTAACCCTTTAATACCCTTTAAAACCATATTAACACCTTGTTTGCTTTTAAAATTATATAGACCCTAATTCTAACTGGTGCAGATTTGTGTACTTTCCAAGCTTATGATAGAATATATGCTATGACTGTGCAATTGAGTGATCACCCCGAAAATGAAACACTAGACTAGTGGAGAAGCTGAGTGGATTTTTCTTTTTTATCCCCTTTTCGTGGAGGTGTTTCGGCTTGATGTTTTTCTAGCATAAGATTTAATAAATTCATTTCTTGAAGTTATTCTCGAGAAATCTTTTTGTTAAATGTTCTAACAGGTTCTACTTGAGGGCAAGCAGAAGTCAAGTGGGGGGATATTTGATAACATCAAATATTTAATACTTTTTGGTGGCAAAATACCCCCTATATTACCTGCAAATGTTTCACTAACACACAAAAATGAGATATTTTCTATCATTTTGTAGTTTTCAGGTGAAATGCAAGAAAGTGACAAGAAACAAGGGAAAAAGGACTCAAAGTGTAAATATTTGAAGAATGTTACGGCGCAACACCAAATATGGTTACGCCGTAACATATATTAAGCAAGTACGAAGATCAAGGACAAGGTTACGGCGTAACACCATATCTAGTTACGCCGTAAACAAATATTTGGAAGGAAATCTTACCAAGATAGGGTTACGGCCAATAAAACCCCTTATATACGCCGAACCATGAGAACTACAAATAATGGACAACAAAGAAATCACGTATAAAAGAAGTTATATTTGAAGGTTACGGCGTAACACAATATCTGGTTACGCCATAACAACTGCTTAAATATGGAATGCCGTAATAAGGTTATGGTGTAACACCTTTGTCAGTTACGCCGTAACAGGTTGAATACCTATAAATAGAGGCCTCATTCAAGCTATTTTAGCATCACTTCCTCCATAGCCAATTGGAGAGGCGACAAAGGCTTCTAACCTTCAAAGAATTCCACCTGGAGTCTAAAGGAGATCACACTTTACTTACTTTTTTGTATTTAATCGTTCAAATACGAATACTGTAAGAATTATAAGTTTTCAATATTTGATTTCTTGTATTTCTTGTTGTGTTTTCGTTACCATGAGCGGATAAGCACTTAAAGTGTTGGCCTAGTTATGTAGTTACTATTGTTATGATATTTGTTTCCTGTTAGATTATGGTTTCGTTAGAAATTCCTTGACTATCGTGTAACCCTGAGTTTTTGAGTACGGGTGTTTTTGGACCTGGCCTTGTCCCCCTCATTAGATTATCGTGTCAAATATGAGATCTAACGGGTACTAGGGAGGATCACTAACTCCTTACCTAGTATAGGAACTGACCGGTCACCGTACTTATCACTTAATATACTTAAAAAGCACAGGAACTCATTTAGAGAGGGTTAATAACCTTTACAGGTTATTAGATATGTTTTGGGAATAGTTGGGATTGATCACTATAACCTGGATAACCTACCTCCCAGACGATTTGGGACTGATTCGGAATCACGGGAAGTATAGGATAGACTGCATATGCATATTCAAGTCTATCGACCTTAGAAATCGCTAATGAAACCATAGTTTAACATTGCACAGGAATGCGTTTTCATAACAATAGTAATGAAGTAACTAGGTTAGCATGTTTTCTCTCCTGATATCTCCAACTCTTTTAATTTTCAGTAATTTATTTTATTGTTATTTATTTCAAATCAATTCAAACCACTTTTCAAACGTGACATTTCAAATTAAAACTAATTACAACTTAGCTCTTGGGACGACCTCGGATTTACCATTCTGTACTACCCACGATCAGGTTCTCTGCCCGTTAGTGCGTTGTTAGGTAGATCGAGTATTGTAAATTTAAAACTTGGTAAAAATATATTTTAAAATAAAATACGCATCAAGTTTATGGCGCCGCTGTCGGAGAGCTAAAAATTAGTTATAATTTGAATTTATGTATATATTTCCTTTTTGTAAATATAATCTGCTAGTTTTTCTTGTAAGTTTTCAGATATGAAAGATGATGTAGACATCAGCGTGCTCACCATAGAGCAGTACATAGCTTTGATTCCAGATGACATTAAACCAGGCATAGTGAACCCCAAGATTAGCGATGACGTCGAATTTGAGATAAATGCAAACTTTATGAGGGAATTAAGATGCAAACTTTTTGCAGGAACCGATGATGAAGATGCTTACGAACATGTGCGTACGGTATTAGAGATTGTGGATCTCTTCCACTTCCCTGGCGTCACTCACGATGC
>BQNB010023271.1:5704-59779 GCA_026074375.1 Tanacetum coccineum | reverse complement strand
ATTTAATACTTTATTGATGCCAACGCTTAATTGATTGATGCCTGTTTACATTAAACGCTAATTTTTAGCTTACGCGATTTTCACTCAATACATGAAATTACAAGCAAACGCGTACGACACTAAAAATAAATAGTAGATTTATCGACGTCGTCAATGACTTGAAAACACATGGTGTTATAACAAGCCTGTTATACTCATTGTGGAGACCATTAACCTAACCCTATAAAGCCTAAATTTTGGTGCGCATATCAGAAACAAGAGGATTCTTATCTAAATCTCACAAAGCTTCATTACATTTCTTCTCCAGTTTGGCATATGCCTTATCCCTCTTGAACTCTCTTTCTCGAATGACGTCGCAAGAAGCTCTAGCCTTATGCAGTGTAGAAATAAGCTCCTGAGTCCTACTATTCAACATAGTGTCAAGAACAGCTTGATGCATATAGGCTCTATCGTGTATATCGCAAAGTTGTTCTATACCAATATCCCTCAAATACTGCTTCCAAGAAGGAGGAGTGACATGAGCAACAACCCAGTGACAATCAGTCGCATATTTTAATTCCCTAGCAAAAGGAAACTCTATACGAAGCAACAAGAAAGAAAGAAAACAACATTGTTAAAGTAGTCAATGAAGACAAACATACTCTATACAAAGGCTCAGGTTTACCATGGATATCAAGATCACTATCAACATCAAAAGGAGTAGAGGTATCAACATCAACCTTACTCGCCTAGGCAGGAATCTTCCAAGCCCTTCGACGTGAACCCCCTCCAAGAGCATCAGCAGAATCTTCCTTTTCCCTACAGCCTTTGACTTATCACCCTCCTCGAGGTAAGGAGATACAAAAGGACCAATCGAAGGTAACTCATTCTCCTCAGAAGAAGTGTTGTCAGAATCAATGATATTCTCAGTAACATTCAAAGGGTGATAGTAGATAGGGGTTCCACATCAATCACAGAGGTTTTGTTATTCATAGACTTTGTAGACAGAGAATCCTGATTTTCATCCAAACCTCCCTCAGGAAGGAAGTTGAACTCGCCATCAATTCCTTGGACCATAAAGCTCCTGAAGTCCATTCCTGCAAAACGTAAAACATTACAAAATAAGTTAACAAGACAAGATAGATCACGTCACACATTGCAAGACAAAGGGATGTATACCCTGTCCACGATAATAGATCACATGCCTTTTGGGACTATATTTCCACGAGGTCTTTAGACCTGAAAGATAAAGAATGGTGTCTGAAAAAGTTCGAACGATACAAGGATAGGTAGAGATTTAGACGTACAATGGATCCGTTTGAGTTTGTAAGGGAATCTTATCTTTGAAAGATTTCTTGTCCAACTTATTTTCCTTAAGTAGAAGCTCGGGGTAGTCAGAAGGGATTACTTTGTTTTCAATATAGAAAAAAACTACCTTTCTAGTTTTCAAGATGAGTTACGGGTTTCGTTAAAGCTTTGAGCACATCAACGACCCCCTATTGGAAAGGGTTAACCAGTCACTAGTACGGCCGAGGTTTAGGAACGATCGAAGGAGATCGACGGAGGGCTCACCACCATAGGCTTTCCACATTACGGCAAAGGTTGTCAATTTTATCATACCAAAGGGATTAAAGTGTGATATGCGTACCTTGAAGTAGTTTAACACATCGCATATAAATGACAGAATAGGAAGTCTCAAGTTAGAAAGGGAAAAGTGATGAGTGTATAGGCCAACAAAACCTAGTGGGGCATCATAAATGGTCTGAGATTTTTTTGAAAAAATAACCCTGACATTCTGAGGAATGTCATAGTCATGAACAAAATTAACAAGTTGTTCTTTAGTTATGGTGTACGTTTGAGAAGAGATGATAAATTTGGAATCCATGAAAGATTAGGAAAAGAAATATTTACCTTATTTAAGGAGGATTTGTAAGTGGAATCCAAGAGAATAATGGAAGGCAATAGTATATATATAAAGCTTACCTTAATGACTAAGGGCGTATCAAATCGGTTCGTACACATGTCTAGAAAGATTGAAGAAATATTTGAAATTTTAATTTCTTTTCTGAAGAGAGACGCGCACATTTCTCAAGAAGGACTTTTCCTTATCCTGTCCTTAACTAACTCCTAGTCAAGTGGGAGTAGCATTTAATGCATAGAACACACGCGAATGGATTTCTAACATGGTCTACGAGTAACTTGATGATTGAAGTTGAAAGCAATGCATCCATAGATGCATACATTAAATTCGACTAGGGGGCTTGATGACATACAAGGTCTCCCCTTCAAACTAGAATGGGATCCTCTTCCCAATTGCACCATGAGATCTTTGAATAGTTTCGAGTGGCGTAAAACATCTTCGGGATGATTACTAATATGGGAATCCGCCATGCGAAGACCCTAACCCTTTGTGATAAGGTCTTCAACGAAGCTAGGGAAAAGATCAGACTTGTTCAAGTTAATCACCCACGATCTCCTTCTCTATGGAAACTAGAAGGAGGGGTTGAATAGTTTAGAGGTTTGTTTTCGTTTTAATTTTTTTTCAAAATACTTAGATTCTAGTAGTATGTTTAACCAACCAACAATATGAATCAACCAAGTAAATATCTAAACTAATAACAATCACAACAATTATAAAGAGATAAGAGAAGGAAGAATCAAAGCAAGACACCAAGATTTATAGTGGTTCGGCTACGAAGCTCTTCTTCGCTCTACTCTACTCCCCGAGTATCCAACTTGAGATTTTACTATGTCAACAAGCTCCCTTCAGGCGGAGAAACCCGTTTACACGTTGCTTACATTATTTTTCGACAGTAAGCTAAATGTCGAGTCCTAATCTTAGCTAGAACCAATCTACCACTTCATAATCACTACACGATCACTAGATCTACACTATCGGATTTACACAATATCTGAATCACACAAATACACAAGATAATTACAATAGAGATTTGATACTTAGAAGAAGAGAGGAGAGATAACTAATCAACACTTTGTTTCTTGGCGAATACGAGTGTTCTTCTCTTCACTAGAATGAGAGGGAAGAGATGAGAAGAAGAGATTAGATCACTTGAAACAAGATCAATAGATGTTAGTGATCAAGATATTTAGTGAGAGAAAGAAGGTTTTTAGAGAGAGAAAGAAGTGTGAGAAAATTCGTGCAAAGAGGTCTAATTTTCTGCAAGGAATGGAGCAGTATTTATAGGCAGGAAAATCCAATGGTCACTGACGGCGGTCCCGGCGGTCCCAGATATATAAGGGGGCCGCCAGGCTTATATGGTGGCCGCCAGGTAGACCACGCTCCCTTTTTTGTCTTTTTATGAGGAAGGTTGTATCTGGTATAGAAGCTTCCGTTTTGGGGGGAAATATTGAATTTCAAATTTTAAGTTTTTAATAAAACTTTTCTTTTAATTAGAAAATATTTTGTATAATTAATTTTTTGAAATTCTTTTGTAAAAATGTAATGGATAAGAGAAAAATATTTTCTTGATCACTAATAATGCTTAATGATTTGTTTGTTCATACCTTAAGTGATTACTAATCATAGAAATGGAATTTTACGATTAATAATTTGTAAACGTTTAATTTTATCGTAAACGTTTTTACATTTTGTTATTATCAAAACGTTGAGAGGTCAAAAAATATAAATAACGTTTTTAGACATTATTTGTATTAACAATCTCCCCCTTTTTGATGATGACAAAATATAAACTCATTTTGTATAAAATTAAAAGTTACAAAATTATTAAAGAGTTTTGTTCCATTTCTCCCCCTTTTTGTCGAATTCAAAAAGGATGATCGTCGAGTAGTTGTAGAAAGAAAGAAGTCAACGATATCAAGACTCCCCCGTTGATGTATGCTCCCCCTCGTTTGGGGCACCAAGGGATTGATCTTACGAAAATTATTTGCTACAAAATAAAGTTAGATGTACAAGTGCAAGACAAATCTATAAATTCTACTCCATCCGTCCTAAAATTATTGTCCTTCGACAAAAAACACACATTTTAAGAAAAGCGCATTTATTACCGTTTTCTCTTTCTTACTTTTTGACAGAATGGCAGTTTTACCCTTAACTAATTAATTAAAGTATTTTTTAAAGTTTGTAATAATAATTTTCAAACAAGGGTAATATAGTAAACTTGATCAAACTTTCTTATCTATTTTTAGTAGTGGACAATTAAAATTGAGACGTCCCAAAAAAGAAACGTGAACAATAAAAATGGGATGCAGGGACTATTAAAATAGAGTTTTGAGTGATGTCATTTTTGCCTATTTGTCATGTTCTCAATTTTTGTTGCTATATAATATTTACTTTTGTGATCAATAATTTGAAATTTGAATTTCTTCTACTAATCTCTACAACATCCTCATCTTTGCTTTGAGTTATTCCATTCTTCACAAATACTCTTCATCAATTACTTATGACATTTCTATATCTTCTCAGAGAGTCAAAGCCTCAACGGTGAAGTTCCTACTAGATTTCTATAACCATTTCTATTTTCCTTTTTTTATTTTGGTTTAAATTTTATTCAATTGATATGAATCCGCTTCTAATATATATTATCAATGTACATAATTCTTCTTCTTTGATTATTCATAGCTTCTTCGACATATTTTGGATTGAACTCCATTCTTTAATACTATAAAAACAATAAGAACAATCACACCACATTCTTAATGTTTTTATAGTATTGAAGAATGGATTTCAATCCAAAACATGTCGAAGAAGCTTATTTGTCATTTGATATTGGATTCTTTAATTTCATTTCTAAAAGTTAGCTTATCCATAGCAAATGCCTCAGGTAAATTTAGTACTTTCAAGCGCATTATTATTTTGCTTACTTTTTTGATAGTTGAGTTTGTTTTTTTGATTTGGTTTTTTTCTTTTGTTGAGTTGGCTATAGGTTTGTTCAGTTGATTTTCAACAACTACTCGATGCACACCAACAGTTTGATGAAATGCTTGAAAGAAAAAGACATGCTTGGTAAGTGATACATCTTAGTTGTTATACTTTCTCTTTCAGTGTAGTGTCACTATTATGATTAATAATTTAGTATGGTTTAATACGAGAAAGATTAAATTTCTATGCACCACGTGTTTGATCAAATATGTGAACGAAAGTAGAAAAGAAAAAAAAACTCTTATTATTAGCTCTAAATTTCTATGTGAGTGAGTATACTTGCTATATGTGTTCTTTTTTTTGTTTATTAATTTTACATCAGTAACTTGGCGTTTATGCAGCCTCTTTTCAAAAGTTTATTGCGCTGAAATGGAGAGGATTTGTATTAAATGTAGAACATAAAGTGGAGGAAGATGATGCTTTGGAATTTGAATTGGTAGAACGAACAAGATTCAAGGTACACTATTTAGGCATGTCATTGTTTCCTTATATTTCGATCTGTTTGAGTATTGAACTGGACCAACTTATTTCAAAAGGGCTATTTAAACATTTTTTTCTTAGGAACAAGGTACTGTGTTCACTATTGAATTTGTACCATTAGTTGGATAGTGTGCTAAAGTTGATATATTTCATGCTTTCGAAAATGTCTATTAATACAAAGATACGTCTGAGAAAATTTCAAATTTGTGACTTCTCAAGTTTGGGTATTTCAGACGTTAGCTAGGATTATGTTATGGTTTTCAATTAGTTTAAAAAGTTGTTGTTTCAACTGTTTGCCATTTGATTTAGATGCTGTTAACTTGAATTCTTTTGTAAGAATAGCAACCTATTTGTCCCTTATCCTTTGGTTAATCATGGACTCTCTTTTTTATGGAGTAGGGTTCATTAGAAGTGGGCTTATTTAAAAAAATGAATACACAAAGTGTTCCAGAGTATATGGTTTGTGTTTAATGAAATGCCTAAGAGAAAAAGCTATATGGGTTATTCTATGTTAGTTGATTCCGAAATAAATTCTTTTTGTGTTCTTTGTAATTTTGATGAAATTGGTGAGGTAAAAATGATCAATAGCTTTCAGTTGTTGAACGGCCTTGAACAGTTGCCATAATCTGATTAAAAATCTTTAAGTTTGATTTTGATAAACTGCCTTGAATCGTCAAGTAGCTTCTTTGCCTCACGTGATGTGCATAATAAACATACACAATTGAGTTTTAAGGTTTTCAACGGTATCACCGGAAACAAGATGACTTTTAATAATTTTAAACAATCGTTCTGTAGTTATTTGTTCAAGTGCAGCTTTCAGTTGATATACCATTTACCATGAATTCATCTAAATAATCTTGGCTTCTCCTTCTTTATAGCCCTATTAACTGTAATGAAAGTATTATGAAGCCTGTTTAATATGCAGCACACAGCAGAAAAGATAGAGCTCCAAAAGCATTCTTTTCTTTAGTAAGATCCCAAAGAAACTGGATAACTCAACTCCGGATTTTACGTTATTCGTGAAATAAAAACCGAATAGAAGAGTGAGTAAATTTTGGAATGACCAAGTGAACCATTGCTAACAGTTGAAATTGTTCTTAAGTTCCTTAAAGGTACTTTTTTATAGACCGGTTAGACATGTGTTAAGTTGGTGAGACTTAACAGTGTGGATACTTTTTTATGGTTCAAGCAAATCTATAGTTTTTCCTCTTTAACTCATGATATGTTTTGTGGTTCGACGAGAACCAATTAAGTTTTCCTCATTTTTTATTGTGGTTCAAGGCAAAGCATATTTATGTTTTCCAAAATCATGCATTTTAATATCACAGCAATTTATGAAGCTACGCCTAGCTCCTTTTTGTATGTTTACCTGATTGAAGCTTGAAGCATTAATTTCCATTTAACAGTTTATATGAAGATCAATAGCTTTCATTTTTAGCCAAATTATGTTTATGACATGCCCAATATGATGATGCCCCCGTTTTTCGGGATTTTTGGTTTATACAAAAACTGTATATACATTTGAAATGTAATAACTTCATATTCATCGACATTTTAAGTTGTTGCTTCTTCTAATATATGCAATAGATTTTTTCCTTTCTTGTAGAAAACATGAATATAATATACTCTTAATAATAGATTTAGGCAAAGATAATTTTATTGTTACAACAGAAACAAATCCCAGAAGGCAGTGTGGGACGTGAACTCGTAACTAAACGGAACCTTGAACTTGAACAATACTTTGTTCCCTTGTGAGATAAACAGATAAGAACAAAAAATAAGGAACGTAAAAAAAAAAAGTAATGAAGACGGAGAAGCTGCCGATTAGCTTATCGGCGACCGATATACCAACTCTCCCTCAACATTTCCCTATTACTTCTTTGGCCGCTCCCCACATCCCATGTCTCAGACATAGAAACTCGCCCCCAACAAAACACAACCACACCCCTTCCAAACCTAAACCCAAACAACACAAACAAAAACAACACCCAAAAAAAACCACCCCTTGACCTTTTTTTCCACCAACCCACCATCGACACAACCAACTTTTACCAAACACACACCTACAGCAACAAAGAAACACTAACATCAACCCAACAATAACCCTATTCATTTCAAAACACAAACCCCTATTTTTTCCACCGCCCACCTCATAGTATTATGCCCTTCCTCACATACCCAAACGCCGCCCCCCATACCCAACTCAACCCTCCCCCACAAAAATCCTCCCCCCCTCTACATCCCGCACACCCCTCCCCCCTACAAAATCAAAAAAAAATTCTATATCATACATAAGTCAGAAAAAGATTGTCACAAGCAACTACAAAAAAAAATGCCTCCCCATATCAAAAGTGACGAAATTAAACAGGTCCACCATTATAACTCTCGAAGCAAGACAAGAGGCGTTAAGGTTAAACAATAATAAGTGAAATATAAAAAATTTAATAAAAAAAGAAGAAAAAGTAATAATTTAAAATAAAAAAAAAAAATGGTTATAATAATAATTCTTTCCCGAGGGTGCTGTGGCGTTTGGTTTTGGTTGGTTTTTTTGTTGTGGTCCCCCCCCCCCCTAGTACAACAACCCAATGACGAAACCCACCAAGGAAATCCCCACATACCGCAAAACACTCAGACAACACCCCGCTACCACCCAGTACCCCAGTCACCATAAACCCCCCGAATAAACCACCCCACTGCAAGAAACCGAAAACACCCTACCTAGACCGCCACATCTGACCATATAACAAAAACGGACAACCTCAAAAACCCAAAAAGGTCCCCCAGGGCATTTGGTTCCCCCCACAATAGCAATAACCCCCATCACTCCTAACCACCGCCCCTTACAGAGATAAAAGTAAGACTAAAAACCACACTCACCACCCCAAAGATTTCAAACAATCAAACTATGAAACCACCACAAACCCCATACCCCCAAAAAGCATTAGATAAACCCACAATTCACACCAACCTCTCCCTTTACTGATACTCTAAATGGCCCCCACTCCCGTCTTCGCAATATAGCCCAATCCAGACCCCTCACAGACATTTCCAAAAGCTCACCCGCCCCCCTCACCCCCCCACACCTCACCCCCACTCAACCATCCCACCCCACCCCCCACCCCCCCCCTACCACGCCACCAACAATGCCACCTCCCCCCGATATACACCCCTATCGACCCACCCCACCACCACTACCCTATCCCGAAAACCCACCCCCACCACCCCACCAGACGATAGTAAAACATCATACACCACCCCGTCCAGATCACACCGACCACCCCACACCACACCGGAAGCGGAGGAGGAAAAAGAGAGATATCATACGAATACAAATAAAAACAACAAAGTAAGAACATGCACCTGCAAAATACTCACTTGTTATAACCACTTTCAAAATTTATGACACTTAGCGACATTTTACACCACATCGCTCGTGTCAAACGAAAACTTCACATTTCGTAATATAGCCAATGAAATATTATCATTTACATTCACATATGGCCCATTGTCAAATGAAAATTACTTGACATTTCGTAAAATAGCCGATGAAACATTATCATTTACATTTGTACTCGTGTAGAAATTTACAGATGTAACCATGGACGGAACTTCAATAAGACCAAGGGGGGTTGTGGCCCCCTCCCCCCCCACCCACCACCCCCGTTGTCCCCCCAACAAAGTTACCCACAAGTACCCTTTACTATATAATGTTAGATCAATCTATTCGTGGCAAAATATTAAGGTCTTATAGTTTGGCGCCGGTTTTATAGTTTGGCCCCCCTAAAATATGTATTTCATATTTTGGCCCCTCCGACAAATGTGTTCAAGTTCCGTCCCTGGATGTAACACTAAAATATCTTTGCCATAAATCTATTAAGAGTAATATATTATGTTCTACAAGAAAATCTAGCAACTATATTAAGAAACTATGTCATGAAATGAAGTTATTACATTCAAAAGTTATACAGTCCTTGTATATAACCAAAAGCCCGAAACGGGGCATGTCATAAAACCATAATTTGGCTAAAAATGAAAGCTTTGATCTTCATATAACTGTTAAATGGAAATAAAGCTTCAATCAGTAAACCTACAAAAAGGAGCTTCA
This sequence comes from Tanacetum coccineum, assembly GCA_026074375.1. Lineage (NCBI taxonomy): Eukaryota > Viridiplantae > Streptophyta > Magnoliopsida > Asterales > Asteraceae > Tanacetum > Tanacetum coccineum. The sequence goes on along the minus strand of BQNB010023271.1, from coordinate 50,315 downwards.
TAAATTGATGATATTAAAATGCATGATTTGGAAAACTATAAATTTGCTTGAACCACAAAAAAAGAGAAAACCATAAATTTGGTCGAACCACAAACATACTCAAGATTAAAGAGAAAACTATAGATTTGCTTGAACCATAAAAAAGTATCCACACTGTTAAGTCTCACCAACTTAACACATGTCTAACCGGTCTATAAAAAAGTACCTTTAAGGAACTTAAGAACAATTTCAACTGTTAGCAATGGTTCACTTGGTCATTCAAAATACACTCATCTTCTAACCGGTTTATTATTCACGAAACCGAACCGGAGTTATCCAGTTTCTTTTGGGACTTCCTAAGAATGCTTGAGCTCAATCTTTTCTGGCTGTGTGCTGCTATTAAAAGCATCATAATATCATACAGTAATAGTGCTATAGAAGGAAGCCAAGATTATTTAGATGAATTCATGGTAAATGGTATATCAACTGAAAGCTGCACTTGAACAAATAACTACAGAACGATTGTTTAAAATTATTAAAAGTCATCTTGTTTCCGGTGATACCGTTGAAAACCTTAAAACTCAATTGTGTATGTTTATTATGCACATCACGTGAGGCAAAGAAGCTACTTGACGATTCAAGGCCGTTTATCAAAATCAAATTAAAGATTATTATCAGATTTATGGCAACTGATCAAGGCCGTTCATCAACTGAAAGCTACTTGATCAATTTACCCTCACCAATTTCATCAAAATCTACAAAGAACACAAAAAGAAATAATTTCGGAATCAAACTAACATAGAATACCCATAATAGCTTTTTCTCTTAGGCATTTCATTAAACACAAACCATATACTCTGGAACACTTTGTGTATTCATTTTTTTAAATAAGCCCACTTCTAATGAACCCTACTCCATAAAAAAGAGAGTCCATGATTAACCAAAGGATAAGGGACAAATAGGTTGCTATTCTTACAAAAGAATTCAAGTTAACAGCATCTAAATCAAATGGCAAACAGTTGAAACAACAACTTTTTAAACTAATTGAAAACCATAACATAATCCTAGCTAACGTCTGAAATACCCAAACTTGAGAAGTCACAAATTTGAAATTTTCTCAGACGTATCTTTGTATTAATAGACATTTTCGAAAGCATGAAATATATCAACTTTAGCACACTATCCAACTAATGGTACAAATTCAATAGTGAACACAGTACCTTGTTCCTAAGAAAAAAATGTTTAAATAGCCCTTTTGAAATAAGTTGGTCCAGTTCAATACTCAAACAGATCGAAATATAAGGAAACAATGACATGCCTAAATAGTGTACCTTGAATCTTGTTCGTTCTACCAATTCAAATTCCAAAGCATCATCTTCCTCCACTTTATGTTCTAAAATTCTAATACAAATCCTCTCCATTTCAGCGCAATAAACTTTTGAAAAGAGGCTGCATAAACGCCAAGTTACTGATGTAAAATTAATAAACAAAAAAAAGAACACATATAGCAAGTATACTCACTCACATAGAAATTTAGAGCTAATAATAAGAGTTTTTTTTTCTTTTCTACTTTCGTTCACATATTTGATCAAACACGTGGTGCATAGAAATTTAATCTTTCTCGTATTAAACCATACTAAATTATTAATCATAATAGTGACACTACACTGAAAGAGAAAGTATAACAACTAAGATGTATCACTTACCAAGCATGTCTTTTTCTTTCAAGCATTTCATCAAACTGTTGGTGTGCATCGAGTAGTTGTTGAAAATCAACTGAACAAACCTATAGCCAACTCAACAAAAGAAAAACCAAATCAAAAAAACAAACTCAACTATCAAAAAAGTAAGCAAAATAATAATGCACTTGAAAGTACTAAATTTACCTCAGGCATTTGCTATGGATAAGCTAACTTCTAGAAATATAATTAAAAAATCCACTATCAAATGACAAATAAGCATCTTCGACATGTTTTGGATTGAACTCCATTCTTTAATACTATAAAAATAAAGAATGTGGTGTGATTGTTCTTATTGTATTAAAGAATGGAGGTCAATCCAATCCATGTCGAAGAAGCTATGAATAATCAAAGAAGAAGAATTATGTACATTGATAATATATATTAGAAGCAGATTCATATCAATTGAATTAATTTTAAACAAAAATCGAAAAAAGGAAAATAGGAATGGTTATAAAAATCTAGTAGGAACTTCACCTATGAGGCTTTGACTCTCTAAGAAGATATAGAAATGTCATAAGTAATTGCTGAAGAGTATTTGTGAAGGATGGAATAACTCAAAGCAAAGATGAGGATGTTGTAGAGATTTTAGTAGAAGGAGTTCAAATTTCAAATTATTGATCACAAAAGTAAATATTATATAGCAACAAAAATTGAGAACATGACAAATAGGCAAAAATGACATCACTCAAAACTCTATTTTAATAGTCCCTGCATCCCATTTTTATTGTTCACGTTTCTTTTTTGGGACGTCTCAATTTTAATTGTCCACTACTAAAAATAGATAAGAAAGTTTGATCAAGTTTACTATATTACCCTTGTTTGAAAATTATTATTACAAACTTTAAAAAATACTTTAATTAATTAGTTAAGGGTAAAACTGCCATTCTGTCAAAAAGTAAGAAAGAGAAAACAGTAATAAATGCGCTTTTCTTAAACTGTGTGTTTTTTGTCGAAGGACAATAATTTTAGGACGGATGGAGTAGAATTTATAGATTTGTCTTGCACTTGTACATCTAACTTTATTTTGTAGCAAATAATTTTCGTAAGATCAATCCCTTGGTGCCCCAAACGAGGGGGAGCATACATCAACGGGGGAGTCTTGATATCGTTGACTTCTTTCTTTCTACAACTACTAGACGATCATCCTTTTTGAATTCAACAAAAAAGGAGAGAAATTGAACAAAACTCATTAATAATTTGTAACATTTAATTTTATACAAAATGAGTTTATATTTTTTCATCATTAAAAAATGGGAGATTGTTTATACAAATAATGTCTAAAAACGTTATTTATATTTTTCGACCTCTCAACGTTTTGATAATAATAAAATGTAAAAACGTTTACGATAAAATTAAACGTGTACAATTTATTAATCGTAAAATTTCATTTCTAAGATTAGTATTCACTTAAGGTATGAACAAACAAATCATTAAGCATAATTAGTGATCAAGAAAATATTTTTCTCTTATCCATCACATTTTTACAAAAGAATTTCACAAAATTAATTATACAAAATATTTTCTAATTAAAAGAAAAGTTTTATTAAAAACTTAAAATTTGAAATTCAAATTTTCCCCCCAAAATGAAAGGTTTCATACCAGATACAACATTTCCTACAAAAAGACAAAAACAGAAGCGTAGTCTACTGAGCGGCCCCCTTATAGGCCTGGCGGCCCCTAGATATATCTGGGACCGCCGAGACCGCCCCTAGTGACCGTTGGGCTTTCTTGCCTATAAATACTACTCTATTCCCTACAGAAAAACACACCTCTTAGCACGAAATTTTCAGATAACTTTCTCTCTCTAAAATTTTCTTTCTCTCTCTAAATCTCTTGAATACTAACATTCTTAGATCTTGTTTCAAGTGATCTAATCTCTTCTTCTCATCTATTCTTTCTCATTCAAGTGCAAGAGAAAAACATTCGTATTCAATTTATCTCTCCTCTCTTCTTCTAAGTACCAAATCACTATTGTAATTATCTTGTGTATTTGTGTAATTCGGATAGTATGTAAATCCGATATTGTAGATCTTGTGATTGTGTAGTGATTATGAAGTGGTAGATTGGTTCTAGCTAAGATTAGGACTCGACATTTAGCTTAGTGTCGGAAAACAACGTAAGAGACGTGTATACGGTTTTCTTCGCCTAAAGGGAGCTTGTTGACATAGTGAAATCTCAAGTAGGATACTCGGGGAGTGGAGTAGGGCGAAGAGGTGCTTCGTAGCCGAACTACTATAAAATCTTGGCGTCTTGATTTGATTGTTCCTTTCTTTACCTCTTCATATTATTGTCATTGTTATTTAACTTTAGTTTAGTTTATTATATTGTTTGTTCATATTGTGAATTGGTTAAACATACAACTCGAATCTAAATATTTTGAAAGCAAACTTTTAAAACGAAAACAAACTTGTAAACTATTCAACCCCCCTTCTAGTTTCCACATAGTTGATGAGTTTCATGAGAACACAAATGTATGAGAGCTCAGAAACAGACGTAGTGGGAAGGCTGACCTGATGATTTAATATAGAATAGACTTGATCAAAGATTAGGCGTACATGCATAGCAATCATTCCATCAGATGGTTTAATGGCCACCACCGCATCTATAACACCCCGTATTTTCAGGTCATATTTCGATCTCGATAATTCCATAATATAATTATTCTTTAACATAGTGGACATTTTGTGTATGTTTTAATATCCAATGCCTATACGAACCCATATGTTTCACGAATTTAACCAAGACAATCTTAGGCGTGACTAATAAATTACTAAAGTATAAGGCAAATTATATTTGCTCTACGCTCATTAAGACTTTTCATGAACACGTCACGCTTGTTGATTGAATTATGTGCGCGGCAAGGAGAGTGTCAATAGAGTCCATGTAATCAAAGTATTAAAAATGAAAATCTATGTGCTCCTGTGATTTAGCAAAATAAAACGTGTACACCTTGTTCCCAACTCTTCAAACCTTATATTTCAATTAGATGGAAGAGCACATAAACCCATAACCCATTAACCATTGGACAAAGCCTTTAACCCTTTTTTTTATAAATCATGTACACTTCTATATCATAGAATTATGTCGAATGTTCTCATGTATTAAAACCCATGCACAGTTTCCCTTGATTTAAATTTTAGATAAATACAAGAAAAGTCCCTAGTCCCTAATATAAACTCTTAAAACCCCATAAAAAAGCCATCATATTTATATAAACCAACAACTCAATGACGTCTAGCTTTCCCTAATCCTCGTTTTGCTTCCAAGGATGCACTATCACCTTTTAAAACCCTGTGCATTGACTGGGTTAAACCCACGAAAATCTTGCATGTATGGGATAAACAAAAAACTGGATACATCAATGTGATACTAAGGCCCAGACCCATTTTATATTCATACTTATGGACCTTACTCATCTCTTGCAACTCAGTAAAGAAGAGCACAAGGAAACACTACACTACACTACCAGGTTCATAACCATATCTCCTTCACCATTGTCTCTTATCCTTTTAATCTCAGCTGTTCGAGACTCATTCAACCCACAAAGTTCACACCGCCATCTTCCTCCTAAACCCTAAACTCTAAGAAAAACCCTAAATAGGTTTTCTTTGGGTTCATTTTTCCTGTTAGAAGATACGACAAGGCAGTGAGCGGGATTGAGTGTTCGTGAGTCTAAGGGGGGTGCAATCAGTCGCGGCTAATATTGGTTGGGTTCGAATTGGTTGTTAAGCACAATTAGGTTTTTCTTTCGGTTGAAACTAGGGTTTTCGTTGATTAACTTTGGGACATACTCTCCGTCACGTTTTCTGTAAGTCCACGCCTTCATCCTCCATGTTTTATATTGCCTATGTTCGTCCTAGTGTGCTTGAAATCGGTTAAAAACAAAGTTCGTTTTTATTGTCTTCTGATATGGGTCGAACACAATGAAACCCATAAAACATATTATGTGATTAATAAAACTTAGTTGTATAGACTCTTTTGAAAACTAAAGGTATACTTGTTAAGATTAGTCGAGTTGCAAATTAAATCAAACACGCCATTTGTTAAACTTACTGTTTGAACATCATGGTCGGGAAACACTTAAGTTGCCAAGTTTTACTAGGGCCTTGATTCTATAAGTGCAGAGTAGTAAGTGTAGAAAACAACCCATTAGTAGCTTAGACGCGTTAGTTAAATAAAAGGAAAACGTATATGTATTGTTAGTGTAAAACGCAGCCACACTTGTAACATTTGTGTACACTATTCGACCTCTAGGCGTGGAGCATAAAAAGCGGACCTAATTATTTTCATAAATAGGACATATAACGTGTATTTTGCCCCTGGAATCACTTATTTTCGTCAAGTAAATAAGAAGTTATAAGGTCTCAAAGTTAGACGTGCAAAACAGTCATTTTCCTACTGCTTTGTAAACGACCAGCGGAGTGTTTTCCTTGAATTATTGTGGAAACTTTACTAACTGAAATGACGAACCAAATAATGATAAACAAACCCTGAAGTCCCAGCTTTAAGTTAGAATAAAAACCACTCCTTTTTGTTAAGTAACCTGCTCTCAAATTGCGTGTGAACTTGGCAGCTCGTCACAGGTGTCGACAAACTGTCAAACACCTGGTGTGCAACCAGCCAGGTCTGCCCACGTGATCACCCATCTTTCGACCCATTTTTGACCCAGTTAACAACCCCGACACACAAAAGTTATAAAAGATGAATTAAAGCCAGTAGGTCTTAGTTTATTAAGATGTTTTTGTTTCATCCTAACGTTGAGTAACGAGGTTACAATCTGAGCCCAAAACTCTGTCCACGCAAACGATACATGCTGAAATAACCCTTTATTTTTCTAAGTGTAAAAACTGTCCTAGTGACACACGTTTGATTAGCCTTATTTTTAACCCGTTAAACGACCTTTCCGGACACGACTTATTTAACAAAAGTTGTAGACGACATGGTCAAGTTTTCAAATATATTTTTAGTTATCATTATCGTTAACTAACGAATTCGTAATTACATTGTAAAACTCCAAGTCGTCAAATATTAGAACTTGATAATATTTACACTTAACTCAATTAGTAAACGTCACTGTTTCGTCTAATTATTTGACACACTTAGAGACTAAACCAAGGACTGAGTTAAACTAATATTTTAGAGTATCGATGACCTAGTTTTCTAAAGGTCCAAAGTCGTAAATTACATACTTATATCTTGACCGTGTTGACCCGATAAAGTCGACCATTTTAAAGCAAGGAATTGTTTTCACATGTCATTATTTTTAAATAAAGTGCAAGTACACACTAGGGACGAGATCGCAAGTGTTTATATTTTTTTTCTCCGTTTAATAAATATGCATTATTTATTTATAGGTTGTGGTTAAAGCCTTTTGCATCATTTTTCGTGCCACTACCTTGCTTCTACATCCTCATTGCTTACTATGAGTTTATAGTCCACACTTTTATACTTTTCAATCGTTTATCAAATCTCGGGGATGAGATCATATTTGTTTTTCAATATGGATGCAAGTACATTTTAAATTCAAATATTACGAGTTTGCCTAAGTAGCTATAACCCACTATGCCCGTTATCATGAACTGTTAATTGCATAGATGTAGTTGTTAATTTCATTATGTGAGCGCGAATGTTATGAATAGATCTATTTGGGATTAACATCCCCGTTCGGGCAAGTAGCGCTTGCTAGTTTACCGGTTGGCCGAAAACGACGAACGTATACCACTTGGATTCATGGATTTTACGGGTTGAACATCTACATAGGGCAAAGTCATTTATGTGTATTTATGGGTATTTTTAAATCATTACAATTGTTTCGCTTAGTGTCTTAAGCTTTAGTGCATTTCGTTATATATTTTTGTGATATTGTATCGTTACTCTATTACAGGGAAATCTTGCTATCCGATTCATTAAAATAATAAAAATTATAAATTTCACCAAATTATTGTTGACAGTTTTAACATGTTTTCTCAGGACATAAGGTACAAGTCATAGGATACATTGGCTGGTCGTCATTTGAAGTTCACTTGGTTCATAAAGATTTGCATGCATGACATTTTGGGAACATTGTCTATGTTGTGTAATCTTTATCTTTTCCAATGTAAAACAAGTTAATAAGCCCATGAGCTTTTTGTAACGAACCATTTATGAAATCCAATGTATCAGATTTTAAACGACCCTTATAATGGATTACTATAGCTTCTTCATTACTTGTGTATGATCTATGAAGTAAATGCCCCCGAAACCATCATATTCCGCTGCGACCCAATTCGGGGGTGTTACAGATTTGGTATCAGGCCAAGGCTATAGAGAAACCAGGTAAACGTTTTTAATGGTCTATAACAGGTTTTCAAAAATTGTGGCATTCAAGATTTTCAAAGGGACATGCATACTTACTTTAATCTGCATCCTATACTTACATGTCATAATCAATTTGAGCATTTGCTTACATGGGTTTATACGTGTTTGTATTTCATTTCGTATATTACGCTATAATATTATATAATATACTAATACAAGTTGATATTATGTTTACAGATTGGGCCATGGTCTTCCGCGACGCCTCATCCACCCGTTACTATACATCTGTTTCTTATGGTTCAAGTGAACATTCAGCATGGGGTATTCCACTCGGTGAATGCTGGCCGACAAGATCCCGAATATGGACATACGAGGAGCTCGTCAAACATGGGCTAAGCACACCCAACTGTCACATGCCTTATTGTACCAGATCCTATGAGTTGGGACGAGCATGTACCATGTTATGTTTAGAGCACCAAGTGCACCATGACTCATCAGAGCGAGAAACATGTCGGTCGAGCGATCAGCCTGATGCCTGAGGACGCGGATTCACACGGATTACCTTGGCTGACTCAAGATTTTGATGGAGGATGATATGATGCTAGGCTCGATTATTGATTACCCAAATGAGCCTGAGCGGATGGCGTGAATGATGAAGAAGTCTCGAGGAGGATCCTAGTAAGGGAGCATGAGTCTGTGGAGATGAGCTTTGAGGATTTCTGATGAGACTGAACCATTTGAGGAAGATGAGACTGCTGCTTACCTCCACCATCACCCAAGGCGTGGAGCAACGGATCAAACTGTTAGCTCCTCAGTCACAACCATGGACGATTGACTCCAGGCAATTATTGATGCTTTTGCTACGGATATCACCTGTATCCCCACCTCCCATCACCCTATTATGACCAGGGTCCACTGGGTATTAGGGCCGCCATGATTCGTATGAAAGATGACATCCTAAGGAGGAATATTGCCACCTGGAGGAGATTTGTACTTACTGCTCCCCCACCTGGTTGTGATATAGCAGAGAGTTCTGCTGCTGCTGCTGCTAGAGCATCTAGAGGTCAGTATGATTTTGTTGATGCTGTTGGGACAGGACAGGGTTTGGTTAGTAGTCCTGGTCATGATGCCCGGACTATTGCTAGAGCTGCTGACAGAGCAGAGGATGTTGGTTATGCTAGAGCTTTACAGGCTTCTGAGCATAGGATGATGACTTCCATTGAGGAAGTTAACTTGAGGGTCAGCTACCAGGTACAGGCTCGCAAGCGGGAGAGTGAAGACTTCTATACACAGCTTCTTGATGCACGGACTGACCGCAGAGACATTAGACTTGAGGTTGATGTAGTGAGAGGTCAGAGGACTGCTTATGAGACAGAGTTGCAGGAGGTACGCCAGGCTTACCTTAGGTCCGAGGCTCAGAACAGGGCATTGTTGGCGCGACTTGAGACATTGGAGACTCACATGACTCGTATAGAGTGGCAGCGCCAGAGCGCTGAGGATCGTGCAGTCAGACACATGATGCGTACCCATGTACTAGAGGCCAGAGCTCGGGTTGACACGGTGGAGGACACCGGTAGTAGCTGTTAGTTGTACTTTTCATCTCTAGCTATCTTGTATAGTCTATTAAGTTTTATGGGTAATTCCCAGCTAATAGACTCTAGGACGTATTTTCATTTTCTGTACTAAGATCATTTGTGGTCATTTTGTATCCAAACAAATCATGTACGACTCGACATTATGTTATGAAATATTAACGTATGATGTTATGGTTGATTTCATGTTATTTATTTTTCCATTGTGTTGTGGTGTAGTTATCATATCCATTTGTATCGACATTGTGATTATATCTCACGTACATTGTGTTCTTGTGATTATTAGAATCATGCCTATAACAAGACAAGGAACAAACGACGCCATGACTCCAGAATCCATTCAAGCTATGATCGATCGGGCAATTCAATGAAACTCAACACAGGATGACGATAGCCAAAATTTAGGAGGAGGAATCAGAAGGCCTGTGCAACCTGCACGTGTTTGTACCTATCCTGACTTCATGAAATGCCAACCCTTGAACTTCAAGGGAACAGAAGGCGTTGTTGGTTTAAATCAATGGCTCGAAAAGATGGAATCAGTATTCCACATTAGCGGTTGTGCCATTGAAAATCAAGTGAAGTTTGTAGGTCCAGCCCTAGATAGATATTCAAGCCTGTAAAGGTTGTAGAGCACTTATGTAATCACAAGCAACTCTAAGAGAGACTCTAACACTTGAAACTATTGTTTACGCAGAATATAAACAACAGAGTTAAAGAATTACTTAAAACAACGATCCTCTATGGATCTTTTCTATTGATAATGAAAGTGTTTTTTTTATGATTGATTGATTCATCTCTCACCATAGGTTTCTTAAATACACATGAAACCCTAACTACTTGTTTCCTTAGGACTCGCTAAAAGCTAAAGTGGTAAGTGTTATCACTTCCCAGGATATCTCATGCATATCCCTATCACTAACTAACTCTAACTGAAACCCGGAGTAGTAAGCATAATACTACTAGGACTAATATTGTACTACCAGCAGGAATAACATTTGTTCTGCCAGCACTAACTATAACATTATCCTTACCAGTAGGAACTACATACCTACCAGCAGGAACTGTTTACTCTACCAGTAGGAACTACATACCTACTAGTAGTAACTATCTATTACAAACTTCCTAACAATCCTCCCCTAAACTTGAATTTGACACAGTTAACTTCAAGTTTCTAGATAGATCTTTCGTTGAAAACACCAGAGGATTGAATAGCAATATCTTGAAATCGACTCCAAAAGCAACCTTCATAAACTTTGAATCAGCAACAAGACAATCAGCATCTAATTGTGAACGTTACCAAGTAGCCATTCACTCTTGGGCTAGTTAGTCCATTGGCACCTAGAAAAGGCCAGATCCATGGAGGACTGAGACCATTTTCAACTCTTTAGTACATGAAACATTGGCGAGTGGAGATCCCTAATGATTTTTGGCAAACCATCACAGCCATCAACGGATTTGATTATGTCTTTACCAAGAGTCGTACCCTCTTGGACTAGCCACTTTGCATTATAAGAATATGGCAAGTGAAAAAACATCCAGATTTGGGGTTAAAATCCCCCCCCCCCCCCCCCCCCCACCCTGGCAAACCATCAAAGGATTTTATAAGCCTTTACCACATAGCCGTTTGCTTGTGGGCTAGACAATCCTTGGGACCCAGAAAGGTTTACTCCCATAGTGGATTGCAAACCATCTCAACTTATTGGTACTTGAAACATCAGTCAGTTGAGGGACTGGTATGTGCTTAATTACACATACCTTTTACCTTTAAAAACGAGCTAAAATAACCAAAAACGGACTTAAAATGCCAAATATACGTTGTTTTTGCTAATTGTATTGTGCAGCCGAACTGATATTTAAGATAAGAAAAGGACCGAAATACGATAGCCAAAAACGACAAATAACCGGACTCGGATGGAACAAAAGAGGAAAAGACAAAGTCAAAGTTCCTAAGCCCAACCTGAAAAAGTCAACAAAAAAAAGAAGTCAACCCAAGTCAACCCCATAGACCCATAAGTCCATAAAATTAAGTTTAGGGACTTAAAATGCGTACAATCCCTAAACTTATATTTATAAAAGAAATTAAGAGAAAAGAAGGCAAGGGTGTATTCTGCCAAGATGTCAAAGTTACACCACAAGGGCTTAAACTGTCAAGTCCTTGAAGTTTTAACCACCAAGGACGAGTGGTGTAATTATTGTTATAACTCTTGGGGACTGAATTTGCCAAGTCCCCAAAAGTTATAACAATACAAGGACCATGGATGCAATCATCCCTATATCCCTCAAGGACCAACCTTGCCAACACGGGTAAACTTTCACTCTGTCTCCCCCAAACTACTTTTCCCGCCATTGTTTCCCCCCAAAACAACTCACGGGTTTACAAACCCGTTTTTACCCTGAAGACTATCACCACCACCATGGTCAAACCTCTCCCCTCTCCTCCACTAAAACCCTAATCCCATTTGGCAATCCCACAAATCCCCAAGCCAAATCCAACGGCTGTGATGAATGATTTTTGAAAATAGAGGGCCAGGATTTGTTTGCTTTTCCCCTCTCACACAACTAACATAAGGTCTCAGTATAAAAGAGGAAGAAGACAGAAGAAAAGGAGAGTAGTTTTTAGTTCTTAATTTTCATTTTGTAATATTTCGTATTTTTAAGCATTTTCATTTAAGTTTAAATATTTGCACTTTGTTATCTTTAGGTTGTATGTTAACTTTTTGAGTAATAAAATTCAGTTTTAAAGTTCAAGAATTTTTTATTTATTTCAAAAAGTAAGCTATTTTTTTACTTAATAAGCTTCATTCGAGCTTTTAATTATTGTTAAAAGCTCAAATTCAGTTTGAAGATTGTCAACAAGTCATTTTCATTTACTCATTTAAGGCACTTTTACATTTCAAAAACAATAGACTTTGAGTTATGAGATTTCATTTTGGAAGCAAACAAGGCAGAGGTATAAGCTTGGTTAAACGAGCTTAATGAGCTTTAAGCTCATTGGTTTAAGAGGCTAGGAGCCATAGTATGTTTTTTTATGCACTCATCTACAAGGAGTGGGCTTGTGACTGAGACTGCAAAACTCAAGGTTTCATTTCTCAATTTTCACTTAGCTTAATTTTTAGCTTAAGACATTAGCTTATTTGCTTTAAATCTTTGCAAACACATTAGTTTAGGCTTGTTATTTAACTATTTTAAGTTTTCATTGCATAAATTTGTGTAATATCAGTTTATCTTTCAAAACTGTCAATGTTAGTATAATAAGCTAGGTGAGAAAATGGCTTATTTCAATTAATAAGCTATAAGTTTTAGTTTTTAAAGTTGCTAGCTTAAGTTGGTTGAAAAAATAGTGTGAGTAGATAAAAAGTTTTAGCTGATTTAGTTGTTTCAACAGTTTTTAAGTACCACAAAGTTGGGACAGTTAAAAAAAAGGGGTGTTTGGCATAACCCTAAAAACGGGTCAAAATGGTTTGTCCATGGGTTGAGGTATTTTGGTTAGTTTTACCTTAAGTTTTTAAGCATTTTTAAGCTGTTTTTAAAAAGACTTTAGTGTGCAATTTGTTTTTCAAGAGTTTTTTTTTTAAGGACATTGAGTAACTGTTGAAGATTTTCAAGATATCACAAGTGCTTATATCCATAAGCACTTGAATTGTGAGTTTGAGGTTCAAAAAGAGTGCATCTTTGTGTTTATTTCAAGCTGTCCAAGCCCTTTGTCTTTTTGACTTTGTTAAGTCAAAAACACCCAAGTCTCTTTTTGTGACAGTTTTAAAAAAGACAAAAGCCCTTTTTCACCTTCAAAATTCAGCAATTTGAAATGGTTTTTAAAAGTCCAAAATTTGTGCACAAGTCTATAAGCTAGGGTACTTAAGCTGTTTTCATCTTTCTTTTCAATTTGAGCTTATTTGACAGCTTTTAATAAGCTGTCAAATAAAAGCCTACTCCAAGTTTAGGCTTAAATCTCCCTTGTGCTATGTGGTAAATATTATTTTACTAAAACGATTAGTCGGTGATTATGCTATATAGAATATTACGTGGTTATCAAAGTGCTATAATACTAGGGAGTTTCATAATGAGGCCTCTTCGGATGGCGTATCGACGAGTTGTTGGATTTACGATTTAAAGTGTCCTAACTCCTCGTACGTCATGTCATGACCTCTTTAATTATGATAGCCCGAACGATAGTACGATGTAACAACTATAAGATTATATTCAATGTTATTAATATAAGTACTCGGTACTTATACGACCTATATTTAATTAGGTTGCATTCGGGAATAATCGTGAAGCATTCCCACACTTGATATAAATTATCAGATCACTCACTTGAGGTGAGTTCATAGCCCCACACTTTTTACAGTTTTACTGATTTACTATTATTTGGGGTGGAAACAAGCTTTGTTTTACAAATTGGACGCAAGTGGATATTTTGCATTGATTACATGTTTGCCTAAGTAGCGATAACCCAAGTTAAGCCCATTATCATGAACTGTCAATTGCATAGATGTAGTTGGGAATTACATTATGTGAGCGCGAGTGTTATTTAATAGATCTATTTGGGAAACGACCTCCCCGTTCGGGTGACTAGCTATCACCGGGAACGAACGTTATAGCATGTCGAATCAGGGATGTTTCGGGTTAGAACATCATTTCGGGCTGAGTAGCAATATTTTGCGAACAAGACTGTCGAGCTTCGGTGTCATGAGCTTAGTGTAAATGTAATCGGGTTTTGTGATTGTTTGCATATGTTGTAACATCACGGGAAAGTCTTGCGGTCCTGCATAATTTAAATACATAAACCTATGAATTCACCAACATTTTTGTTGATGTTTTAAGCAATGTTTTCAGGAGGTCAATAGGCACGAGGTGCCAAGGATGCATTGGGTTACGTTTTGGATTGCACGCTTAAAGACTTTTATATCATATTTTGGGAAATCTATGTTATCTTTTGTAATATTAAACAAGGAACAAGTGAAGCTATAAGATTTTGTAATATGCCTTTTAATTAAATCCAATGTATCAATTTAAACGACTTTTTGTGTCGTTCTTATATATATCTTGTGCTGTTGATCTTGAAGTAACACGTCCCGGATCCCTATTCCGCTGCGACCCATTTTGGGGGTGTTACCTTCTAGATAGATCTTTCGTTGAAAACACCAGAGGATTGAATAGCAAGATCTTGAAATCGACTCCAAAAGCAACCTTCAGAAACTTTGAATCAACAACAAGACAATCATCATCTAACAAGATCACCATAGCTACATGAATGGGTTTGATGAGCCTTTACCAAGTAGCCATTCACTCTTGGGCTAGTCAGTCCATTGGCACCCAGAAAGGGTTAGATCCATGGAGGACTGAGACCATTTTCAACTCGTTAGTACATGAAACATCGGCGAGTTGAGAACCCTAATGATTTCTGGCAAACCATTACAGCCATAAACGGATTTGATTTAGTCTTTACCAAGAGCCGTACCCTCCTGGACTAGCCACTTTTCATTCCAAGAATATGGCAAGTGAAAACCATCCAGTTTTGGGTAACCTGGCAACCAACAACTGATTTCAATTGCTCTTACCACATAGCCGTTTGCTTGTGGGCTAGACAATCCTTAGGACCCAGAAAGGGTTACTCCCATGGTGGATTGCAAACCATCTCAACTTATTGGAACGTTAAACATCAGTCAGTTGAGGGACTCTATGATATTAAGCAAATCATTAAAGCTATATCAATTCATTCTGGTCATATACCTGGGAATTGAAACCATACCTCAATTGATTCTAGCCTAATGGCCTGGTAAGTGAGAACTAAAATTCAATTAATTCTAGCCATAAAGGCCTGGCAATTGAGAGCCATAGAGTGTTGCACCAAAAATTATTTCCCGTTAAAGATTGTGCCATAAAACCAGTTTATCAAATGAGATCACTGAAATACCAAAATAAGCCTGAAAACCAAGTTGCTCATCTACAGTTTTTTTTAAAAAAAAACCAAGTGATCTAGTCCCAAAAGATTATACCAAAAACTAAGATTTTCCAAAAACCAAAAACCATGTACAACAAGCTTCACAAAATATAGATGAAAAACAGCAAAAAGAAATAGGAGATATATAACAAACTTAACAGTACCAGTCATGAACCTTAGGACGCCTTGAATCAGCAATTTGTTTCTTGAGAAAGGCAATCAACTGAACCGCAGTGGTAAGTTCATTACCCACTGTTTCTTGACAAATTTCCAGCTGATGATCAAGCATCCGTTCGATAAGGTTGACAGAGAGAGGATACTTCTTATCGACAAACATATGTACAACAAGTCCACCAACTGTCTCCAATACATGAACACCAGAATAAGAATATAGCTTCCAACTTTGAATCTTCCAGGTTTGTTGGTTCTTCCAAACATCACTACCATCATTCACTTCAGGTGAATCCATCAAAACTTTTAGATCTCCCCAAAGAACAAGACCAATTCCCGCAGCTTTCTTATCCTGATAAAATGTCATTACACGGCCATAAATGGTCATCAAGTCAGCTCTAGTAACCAAGTGAAGGATTTCCCTAAGACTTGTGAAGCACTTGCGAGAGTTGTCTTTCCTGTAGATGACATTGATCCAGCCTAACCCCGTAGGCAATAACTCCCAGTCAACAACAGCATGCAAATTAACGGGTGTATCATCATCAGAAGCAGAATCAGCATCAGAAGCATACTTAAGGCACATTTTGTGTTCAGCTTCAGGATCTCCGTCTTCAATAGGAATGGTAGAGTGAGAAGGATGAACACCTTTTCGACCTAATCGCTTCTTCCTGGTACCAACCTTCTTGAATGAGGAACCAGTGTGTTGAGTTGTAGAGGCAGTGTTAGAAGGAACTTCAACATCCTCTATTGTAGCTTTCTGAGAAGGGACTTCCACAAATGGTTGTTGTGAATCAACAGAAACATCAGACTTTGGAGTTTTAGTTGATTTGGACTTCTTGGAGATAGCTTGCTCCAAATCTGCACCAAATCTTTTAAGAGACCTCCTGATGTTTTGAGATTGTAATGCTGCAGCAGCTGTTCGTTGAGTTGATCATCAGAAAACTTCACATGCTTCATGGTCCATCCTGTAGTATAAATGGTGGAGCTTTGGTTTTTCACAAAAGTTCTCATAAAAGCCTTTTGTTGTGCATAAGTCATAGGATGATTCAACTTGTCCTTCAAACCTTTCTGTACAACAAAACTCTATTCCTCTTTTAAGCAATTAGAGTACATTCTTTTCAGCAAAAGTTATCTTCAGTGACATCAGGACCTAAAAGATCAGCAGTAAGTCCTTGATTGGCATGAACTTGACCCATTATGTCAGTCCAATCAGAATCTGTATAGTATTTTGCTGAATTCAGCACATCCTGTTGTTCTTTTCTTACTGCATCTTTCCTCTCTCTTTCCACTCAGCCTGGCTTTCTTTCTTCATCCTCCTAGCAGCTTCTACACCTAACTTGTCCTCTCTTTTGCTCTTAATGTTCTTTCTCTGACTGAAGGGGTTTCTTCCACCAAGAGATTTACCCTTGTTGGAAGGATCAGCAGAAGGACCAGTAGTAGCACCAGCAGGAACATCAAAACCACCAGCAAACTCATCAGTAGGACACAGAAGGAACTAGGTGGAATATCTGTTAATGAGAACCACCAGTTTGGAATAGCTGAAAGCACCAGCAGCTGTAGCGTCGGCCTTGCCAGCTTGATAAAGGATCCACATCTTGCTCAGCATCCTTCTTCCTTGTCAGAATCAGTCAGCACAAAACTTCCTTTTTTCGACCTTTGGAGTTTACTCCTCCAATAAATTTTTACTCTTAAAAACTGCTTTTCTCTACTACCTCCTTGAACATCAGCTTGTGTGCGTTAAGTTCAGATTCTTGAGTATTCACTTTCTGCACAAGAGTGGATACTAGAGAAGACAAAGTTGTTAGTTTATCAAGGTCCTCAGCGCCTCTGAGGTTATGTTCTTCAGGGTGGGAGCTTGAGTGGACCTAGGAGGTGAGGTTTGAAAAGAACCTCCCATTGTGTCATCTTCCACATTTGTGGAAGTGAATAGGTCAGGAGAAGACTCATAAGGTCTTGAAGAAGATGCAATGTTGGGGTCTGAAGAGGGACCTTGCTCATTCACTGGAGCATCAGAAGTAGTAGTGGTTGGTCTGGGTGGTGTGGATGCATGATCATGAGAGTGATCAGGTTCAGTGATGGTTGCAGGGACAGTCTGAGGGTTAGATGGTGCATCTTCCCCTGAACTTTCACCTGCAATAGCAGCTTGAGCAGGGGGAAGCATAGCAGCCAGAAGTGGCATGTGGTTTCCTTGAAAATTTAACCTCATGTTAGCAAACATCTTGCTTGTCAGTTTAAAAGCATGATATTGTTTGGTACTTCTAGGTTCAATTTCCAAAAGCATTTGAAGAAACCTAGGAAACATCAAAAACTTTTTAGGATTGTTGATGTTGTTAACCATCCATTTGAAAATATAGCTTGACCAATTATACCTCCTCCCATCAGTCAAACAAATAATAGCAATGGCCAATTGGCTTCCAAATTGATCTCAGCTACCTGATTTGGTACGAGGGACAATGCATGATAGTTGTGAACTAAGAACCTCATTGAGAGTGAGATATTTGTTTTTTTTGTAGAAGGTCGCTTGCCCTTCTCTGGGTATCCATGACTTGTCCAATACCTAAGTATATGTCAGCTATGGGCAAGTCCTCAACCCACCTCATTATCTAATTGAAGTTGACTCCTAACTAATGATTCAGTTATGATATAGAGAGTCCTATCAATGGTGGCCAAGATAGCTGGAGGGCCTTCCTCAGAAGCTCTGAGAGAGGCCGTGGACCAGAACTGTTTGACCAACGTGTCATAGATGATGGGGTCATGTGTAATAGCATTTTTATGTGTGAACCCGGCCAAAAAGTCAGAACTTGTGATATCAGGCACTGCCATTTGGTTTCTCTAAGGCAACCCACCTTGTTGTGCTATCACGAATACTTAGTGCGCCATAGAATTTTGTTTATTACAAAGAATGTGGTTATTGGTGTTAGTGGCTGGTGTACGAATTGAAGAGTAAGTTTACTACTGGTTGGTAGAGAAAGCGAGTTTTGCAAAGAGTGGGTGGAGCTTTTTTAGTGGAGTAAAAAGGGCTGTTAATAATTAGGTTTGATCTAAAAGTAAATGTAGAATGAGAGTAAGGTTAATTATCCCTTTAAATAGGTGACCCTTGATGAATTAAATGCCCAATTGTCTCAATTATAACTTTGAATAAAAGTAAAACTCAATTTAAGTTACCCGCTCAAAGAAAAGTCAACCCTTAAGAAAAATAAAGACAGTGGAATGATTTCTACCAGTAGAACAGTAATGGCTTCCAGTAGGGAACTCTTGCTTCAACACAGAAAAGACACTTAACCAATTCAAAATGAGTACTTTATCATCAGTATAAGGCCACATTCTCCTTGCAAATTTACACTCATGAGTCATTCATCTGCAAAAGGTTAGACCAAAGCACACAACACGTATACAATGAAAAGAAAAAAAATTCAACTACCAGTATCAACTAAAATTATCAGTAGAAAAAAAAATGAAAACTACCAGAAGAAAAATATGTTGAAAACTAAGTGGTAAACATAAAAGAAACACCTTTACATAATTAAACAATTTTACAATGTATCCTCCCCTTGGATTCAACTTCCTCCCCTTAACCATGGCATCTTGGGATTACGCATCCCAATTGTGAACCACTAGAGATTATTTAAACCTAGGTCCATCGAATGCCTTGGTTAACAATCAAGCCAAATTTTCATCTGTGTGTACCTTAAGCCACCCTGAATAAGATTTTTCTCATTTGCATCCCTCTAAAAAATGGTGCCTAATGTCTATGTGCATTTGGTTCTTTGGTTGAAACACTGGATTTCTTAACAATGTCAATTGGTACTTTGATTGTCAATAAAAAATTTTGGTGTTCATTAAGTTGAACATAATCAAGCAATTGATTTTGAATCCAAAGTTCACCTAGACCCACTACAGTTAGCAGACTAGCAACATACTCTGCTTCAGTGGAAGAAGTAGCCACAATGGTTTGCTTTTTGCACTGCCATGAAATCAACCTTCTACCTAGGAATTAACAACCATCGGTTGTTGATTTTCTATCACCATGGGAACCAGTATAGTCATTGTCACTATATGCTTCCAACACAAATGGAGAATCTCTTGGGTACCGTAGACCTAGTTTTAGTTGGCCTTTAAGATACTTAAAGATCTTCTTGACGGCATTCAGATTGGAAGTCAAAGGTGTAACCTGGTGTCTAGAACAAGCACTCACTGCAAACTGAATATCAGGCCTTGAAACTGTCAAATACATGAGGGAACCTATCATGGATCTGTATAGGTGAACATTAACAACATCATCAGGTTCATTCTTGGAGTTTGGCTTTGAAGCTTCAAAGGGTGTTGTTGCAGGTCTCACACTTTCCATATCAAATTTCTTAAGCATGTCCTAGACATACTTGTCTTGGCTGATATAAACCGCCACTCCACCTTACACGCCGCTCATCTGCTTCACTGTATGCGAAAAAAATGTTAACTCACCCATAGCACTCATCTCAAATTCCCCTTTCATCAAGACTTCAAAATCATCACACCAGGCCTTGTTTGTAGACCCAAAAATAATGTCATCCACATAGACCTGAACGAGTATGATATCCCTGGAATTCATCTTAATGAAAAGAGTTTTATCTATTGTACCTCTTCTGTAATTATGCTTTAACAGAAAAGTAGACAATCTTGCATACCAGGCCCTTGATGCTTGATGAAGACCATACAAAGCTTTCACAACTCTGTAAACATGCTTAGGGAAATGAGGATCTTTCAAATCCCATAGGTTGAGTACATAACTTTTCTTCAATTTCCCCATAAAGGAAGACACTCTTCACATCCATTTGATATACCATAAATCCCATATATGAGGCAAAGGCTAGGAATAGTCTAATACCTTCAATCCTAGCAACTGGAGTAAATACCTCATCATAATCAATGCCCTCCTCTCTTGAGCCACCAACCTTGCTTTATTCCTGACAACCATACCTCTGGCATCTCGTTTGTTCTTCAGAATCCATTTTGTCCCAATAGCAATTTTCCCATCTGGTAGAGGGACAAGCTGCCATACTTCCTGATTAACAAACTGTTGCATCTATCTTGCATTCGCTTCCATCCAAGACCTCGCGTCTCACTGCTCAAGTACTTCCACAAGCAACACTGCTTGGTTTCAAGTTGTGATAGAAAAACAAGCAAACAGACAATGTCAATAGTCTGTGTGATTGTTCCTTTGTTGTCTTGAACATTAGCTAACAAACGCACTTGCACCAAATTTTAGACTTCTTCAATGTTTCCTTTGTCTGAACAGGTTGAAGTGAGTCCCCTAGTATCTATGTTGAGGATGAAATATGTTCACCCTTTAGGAGGAAACAGAATCAACAGCTTCACTTGTGCTAGGTTGGTGACACAAGAGTACCACCAAAATCATCATCATATGAAGAGGAGGAGAAAATGCCAGTGTCAGAATGGTGGTGTATATCCTCCATTTCTGAAGATGAGGACATGGAATTTGCAAGGTCAGAAGGAGAAGGATATCTTAAAGAATGTTCACTTGAGCCCAATGAAAAACCAGGAGGAAGTGATGTGGCAGCAGTATGAACAGGTGTAAAAACAGGAGTAGAGGATTCAGTAGGACCATCAGAGACACCAGCAGTAGGAACTACACTACCAGCAGGAACTCGATTCCTACTGGCTGCAAGATCAGCTTGACTTAGTTGCTTCGCAGCTGTAGCATTGGCTTCAAATGCTTGTCTTTGAAGTCTAGCAAGTTCCTCTGCATAATCTGAACTGCTCTCCACCATGTCAGAAGCTTCATGTACCTTTGGACCTGAAAAAGAGTTAGAAGGAAAAGAAGGAACAAGAATTTCTTGTTCATCACACTCCGAATCTGAATCTTCTTGTGTACCTGCATGTATGTTAGTATCTTGGGTACCTGCAGGTTGTTTAGTTTTGAAACGAGTATAACCTAAAGAATCAGTCAAATAGTCAAGGTCAAAATACCATTCATGACCCAAACCCTGAACATTAGGTTTATCTTCAGATATTAGGATTAAGGTGTTTCTTCTATCTTTTTGCTGGATAAATTGTAGACTCTATAAGCCTTACTATGAGCAGCATACCCAACAATAAAGCCTTCATCAGCTTTTCCCTCAAATTTTCCCAAGTGGTCACTGGTGTTAAGTATGGTCACAAGACACCCAAAAGGTTTAAGATGACTGATGTTGGGAACCTTCCCAGACACTAGTTCATAAGGTGTCTTGTTATGGGGTTTAGTCACTAGAACCCTGTTTAAAACATAACAAGCAGTACTAACTGCTTCTGTCCAAAACATGGTAGGCAAAACTTTGAGTCAGCAGCATGGCTTCTTGATGCACTATGAGGGTTCTATTCTTTTCTTTCAGCAACCCCATTTTGTAGTTGGGGTTCTGGCATTTACTGTAATCCTTTCTAATTCCCACTTTGACCACAGAGTTCAATTATAATTAGATTTTTTAAAATCTCTGTACACATGTACAACCTTATGGCTGTTAACCTTTTGAGTTAATGGTTTTTAATTAAAAGTAAATGTAGTCTTAAGGATTACCATATGTTCATTCATTAGTCCCCAAAAAGAAAAACCCAAGTAAACCTGCTAAAGTTATCTGTATCCACCAAAGGAGTTGTACTTGTGATCAAGGCTTCTGATGGAAGTAGAGACAAAGAGGTCCATGTGAAAGTAACTAGGAGAGGAGCAGAAGGAAAAAACCAGAAATGGTGCTCACAGCAGTGATGGCCTTGTAAGAAGCCTTGTGTTGCTTTCCTTTGTTGCAGGCAACACAGTTGTGCTCATTTGTGAAGAGTTTGGAGGGTAGTCCATTGACTAATCCATGCTTTGCCAGCTTGTTCATGTTTTTGAAGTTCACATGAGCCATCCTTCTATGCCATTTGGTAGACTCAACTAAGGATGCTTTGGCCAGCAAACAGGTGACATCTCTTTCAGGTTTGATGTCAGACAAATTGAAGCAGTAGAGATTGTTCCTTCTTGGAACTCTGAGAACCACCTGACTATTCTCAGGTGGTTGGAACTCCTTAGAGAGAACAAGACACTCTTTATCCGTGAAAAGGACTTTGTTCTTGGTATCACAAATTTGTGAAACAGAGAACAAGTTAAAGTTTTGAAGCTCTTCCACATAATAAACATTCTCAAAGTTCAATTTGGAAGTCCTTATAGTGCCTTTTCCAGTGATTTTGCCATCTCCACCTCCAAAAGTCACAGTACCTCCTACAATCTTCACAAAGTCATCCAATTTCTCCTTATTGCCTGTCATGCTTCTGGAACAACCACTATCTACAATTCCTAAATCTCTATTCTTATGAGGATTTTCCTACAATACACAATACAACACACATTAGTATACATGAGAGACCCAAGTCATTTCTGACTTGGACCTGCCTTGTGGATCATTTAATAGTTAAACCATGTAGATTGATGAGATCCACCATTGTTCTTGGATCCCCATTGCATATTTGGCCTTTGAATTCGCCAAGAACAAATGCTGAAGGGCTGTAACAGCAATTCCCTATCTTCCCTCATCCATATACATTTGGTTATAATACCCAGGCCTACTAAAGTGTTGAAAATAATGACTTGAAGGTCTGGTCATATATCGAGCAACATGATTTTTCCAACCAGCAATAAATGGTCTACCAGCAGGAACATATGTTAGTCTATTCCTACTACCAGCAGGAACTGATGTTGGTCTATTCCTACTACCAGCAGGAACAGATGCTGCTTTTGGTACAAATGAGGGATATTTGCGAACATTAGTCCCGTATTAGGTTTTTTATGCAATTCCACTGTTTCTCATAAAAATCACAATCGTTTTATTAAAATGAAATTACTATCCAAAACAAAACATGTCTTGAAAACCAAAAGACTTTCATCTTTACAAAGACTCCTACAGTTTATTCACTCTTGATTACATAAATTTCTAGGGGGTGGACGTGGCTGGTTTGGTGTGGTTATCGTGTGGGGGTATTACTATGGACTCCTTAAAAGGAAATAAACCTACTACCCCCCCGAGAATGACATCAATTGGTAGGCCACTCACTCCTTGTGATTCGCCCCAGTTATGCGTCAGCAGTCTTTGACACTGGCTTGTAGTCAACTGAACTAGGGGCAGAGGCTAAGGGTTCATTGGTCTTGGAGCTTGAGGACTTGACACTTGAAACACAGGATGCAAAGTCAGTGGTCTCTGAGTCTGAAGACTTGTCACTGTTATCACAAGAGACAAAGTCATTAGATACAGAGTTAGTTTCAGAATAATTATTGGACTTTGAACCATAGGTAAACTGTGTATCATCAAGGTCAGGATTGTTGGAAGGAGGCATGAAATGTCCTGTTATAGGAGGAGGAAAAGAATTCAGTCCAAAAGCTTTGGACAACCTGTCATAGAGTGGTTTTTCTCTGCAACATCTTCAGGTGTTGTGTCAAAGATGCTAGGGCCAGAGGGATCAAACACCTCATCTGATCCAAAAGTTTCTCCAAATCCTAAACCAAATTTTGATCTTGAGGACATGGAGCTATGGATCAGTTTGTCCAGGTTTTTGGAAGAGTCCTTCCATTTGTCAAACCTTGCCTTAGTCTCCTCAAGTTGAACCTTATCATTCATTTTTTTCAAGTTTAGCCTGTTCATTCAGTTTCTCAGTATATTTTAACATGTTTGTTGTGTTTTTAAATTAGCCAGTTTTAGATTCTAATTCATTCTTCTAATGCTATTGATTACTTGGTACATCCCCTTCTGTTGTTCTAAGTTTGTAAAGTACTTTTATATGCTTGAACCTGAATATAAGACTCTTTGTATTGAGCTTCTACATTGTCAAATTCTTTTTTAAGTTCAGCATATAGATGTTCACAACCAAAAGGACAAGTTTGTACCTAAGAAGAGATACCCATGAGGGCAAATTCAGGAGCAACATTAGAAACATCATCAGCAACATCACCAGTAGCATTACCAGTAGCATTACCAGTAGCACTACCAGTAGCATCCTCCTCAGCTCCAACAATCATCCCATATACTTGAGCAGCACCATTTTCCACATCTTCACCTTCATGATCTGACCAGTTTAACATTGAATCAACAGACAACAAGGCCTTTAGTTCTTCTGTTTTATCCAGCTCCTCAGTTTGAATGAAGGAGTACTTGCTTTAGATCTAATGTTTTCTGTTACATTCCTAGCAAGTGACCCAACTCTGAGCATTTATAACTTTTGTCCTTCTCTGCATGTCAAACCTTGTGTGCATCTTGTTATTAAACTTCATCTTTCTCCCAGCTTTCTTTTCAAATCTGTTAATCCTAACAGAGAGCATTGCCATTTGCCATTTGATGTCTAATTCCTCCAAATCCAATTTTCCCAATTGATCAAAATCTTCATGAAGTGATTGCTGTGTTGTAATCACTTTCAGCAACAACGGAATGGAGAACATTTTCCTTCTTTATTGCTAGATAAGCAGTAGACTTGATGAAGCAGGAAATAAAAGTGGTTGTTGAATGGATTATCAGGATATGACATCTTTGAATTAGTGCTAGCAGCACTAATAAAGGCTGAATGGGTAGGAGCAGAAGTACCTCTTGAATCATAACTTGAGCCACCCTTCACATCAATTTCAAGAGTCCTAAGCTTGTTGTATAGATCATCAAAGCTTAGATAATCAAGACCACCCTTTGTTTTAAGAGTGATGGCCACCTGTGACCAAGAAGGTGGAAGTCTCTGGAAAACTTCATGTTAACAATTCTTCATTGTCGGCTTTGCTTGGCATCTGATGATTGAGTTGACTCAATATCTTCTGAAACCTGTCCTTAGCCCTTATGCAAACCTCTCTGATTCAGATACCTAAATTCTGGAAAAACTCTGCTTTGCATTGGATTCTCATCTTTCTTTAGACTCATTCATTACCTCCAAAATCTGGCTTGGACAGCCTACCATATTATCTCTCAGGCATCTTCTAGTGGTAAAAATCAAGCATTGATCCTCTAGAAGAGACTGAAGCAATATAGTTCTTGCTTTTGTCTCTCTTTGAACAGCATTGTTCTTCAACAGAAACAGAGGAAGAATCATTTATATTTCCTTTTGGATCTCTTCCTGTCCTTTTCCTGCTGTTTCCATTAAGAACATGTTCCTACAAGGTTGTGATCACTGTGCTATGATCCAGTACTCCATCTTCATTGGCCACATCTATATTCTTCCTTCCCCGACGTTCATCATCCTCCTGAAGAGATAAGTATCGAAGAATTAAAAACAATGATGCAATCCTATTGTGAAATAATGAGTCAACGATGTGAGCAGGAGGTTATTCCTTTATAAGAGCAGGTAGTTGAGGAAAAACAAGAATTGTTAGCTGAAGAACAGGCAGCTAATCCTTCCGAGCCTTCACCCGTCTCATATTTTTACAATGCTGACTATGATAATATTAGCACTCCGTCTACTACTTATACTATTCATTTGACCAAAAGTGATACTATTGTTACTAATCCTTCCGAGCCTACGCGACGTATCTATCATGATGTAGGACCAGCCCTAGATAGATCTTCAAGCCTGTAAAGGTTGTAGAGCACTTATGTAATCACAAGCAACTCTAAGAGAGACTCTAACATTTGAAACTATTGTTTACGCGGAATATAAACAACAGAGTTAAAGAATTACTAAAAACAACGATCCTCTATGGATATTTTCTATTGATAATCAAAGTGTTTTTCTAATGAATTAATCAGTTACATTCATCCAAGCCGTAGGTTTCTTAAATACCCATGAAACCCTAACTAAAAGCTAAAGTGATAAGTGTTATCACTTCCTAGGATATCTCATGCATATCCCTATCACTAACTAACTTTAACTGAAACCCGGAGTAGTAAGCATAATACTACTAGGAATAATATTGTACTACCAGCAGGAATAACATTTGTTCTGCCAGCACTAACTATAATTATCCTTACCAGTAGGAACTACACTACCAGCAGGAACTGTTTACTCTACCAGTAGGAACTACATACCTTCTATTAGTAACTATCTATTACAAAATTCCTAACAATCCTCCCTTAAACTTGAATTTAACATAGTTAACTTCAAGTTTCTAGATAGATCTTTCGTTGAAAACACCAGAGGATTGAACAGCAATATCTTGAAATCGACTCCAAAAGCAACCTTCATAAACTTTGAATCAGCAACAAGAAAATCAGCATCTAAATATGGACTGCAACAGGATCACCACAGCTACATGAATGGGTTTGATAAGCCTTTACCAAGTAGCCATTCACTCTTGGGCTAGTCAGTCCATTGGCACCCAGAAAGGGTTAGATCCATGGAGGACTGAGACCATTTTCAACTCATTAGTACATGAAACATCGGTGAGTTGAGAACCCTAATGATTTTTGGCAAACCATCACAGCCATCAACGGATTTGATTTAGTCTTTACCAAGAGCCGTACCCTCTTGGACTAGCCACTTTTCATTCCAAGAATATGGCAAGTGAAAACCATCCAGTTTTGGGTAACCTGGCAACCAACAACGGATTTGAAATGCCTTTACCACATAGCCGTTTGCTTGTGGGCTAGACAATCCTTGGGACCCAGAAAGGGTTACTCCCATGGTGGATTGCAAACCATCTCAACTTATTGGTACGTTAAACATCAGTCAGTTGAGGGACTCTATGATTTTAAGCAAATCATTAAAGCTATATCAATTCATTCTGGTCATATACCTGGGAATTGAAACCATACCTCAATTGATTCTAGCCTAATGGCCTGGTAATTGAGAACCAAAATTCAATTAATTCTAGCCATAAAGGCCTGGCAATTGAGAGCCATAGAGTGTTGCACCAAAAATTATTTTCCGTTAAAGATTGTGCCATAAAACCAGTTTATCAAATGAGATCACTGAAATACAAAGATAAGCCTGAAAACCAAGTTGCTCATCTACAGTTTAAAAAACCAAGTGATCCAGTCCCAAAAGAGTATACCAAAAACCAAGATTTTCCAAGAGTCAAAAACCATTTACAACAAGCTGCACAAAAGATAGATGAAAAACAGCAAAAAGAAATAGGAGATATATAACAAACTTAACAGTACCAGTCATGAACCTTAGGACGCCTTGAATCAGCAATTTGTTTCTTGAGAAAGGCAATCAACTGAACCGCAGTGGTAAGTTCATTACCCACTGTATCTTGACAAATTTCCAGCTGATGATCAAGCATCCGTTCGATAAGATTGACAGAGAGAGGATACTTCTTATCGACAAACATATGTACAACAAGTCCACCAACTGTCTCCAATACATGAACACCAGAATAAGCATATAGCTTCCAACTTTGAATCTTCCAAGTTTGTTGGTGCTTCCAAACATCACTACCATCATTCACTTCAGGTGAATCCATCAACACCTTAAGGTCTCCCCAAAGAACAAGACCAACTCCTGCAGCTTTCTTATCCTGATAAAATGTCATTACACGGCCATAAATGGTCATCAAGTCAGCTCTAGTAACCAAGTGAAGGATTTCCCTAAGACTTGTGAAACACTTGCGAGAGTTGTCTTTCCTGTAGATGACATTGATCCAGCTCTAGTAACCAACTGCATGCAAATTGACGGGTGTATCATCATCAGAAGTAGAATCAGCATCAGAAGCATACTTAAGGCACATTTTGTGTTCAGCTTCAGGATCTCCGTCTTCAATAGGAATGGTAGAGTGAGAAGGATGAACACCTTTAACCTAATCGCTTCTTCCTGGTACGAACCTTCTTGAATGAGGAACCAGTATGTTGAGTTGTAGAGGTAGTGTTAGAAGGAACTTCAACATCCTCTATTGTAGCTTTCTGAGAAGGGACTTCCACAAATGGTTGTTGTGAATCAGTAGGAACATCAAACTTTGGAGCTTCAGTTGATTTGGACTTCTTGGAACTAGGTTGCTCCAAATCTGCACCAGGTCTTTTAAGCAGACCTCCTGATGTTCTTGAGATTGTAATTCTGCAGGCAGCTGTCTATTTGTCAAACTCAGTTATTATTGATCATCAAAATGCCTTTCACAGCTTCATGGTCCATCCTGTAGTATAAATGTGGGAGCTTTGGTTTTTCACAAAAGTTCTCATAAAAGCCTTCTGTTGTGCATAGGTCATCCAGCTTATTCAACTTCGAGAAAACCGCATAAGCAAACTCTCTTCCCTCTTTTTACAATCAGAGCTACCATTCTTTCAGCAAAGTTATCTTCATGACATCAGACCCAAAAGATCAGCATAAGTCCTTGATTGGGCCGATGAACTTGACCCACAATGTCAGTCCCGATCATAATCTGTATAGTATATTTGCTGAATTCGCACATCAATGTTTGTCCTTTTCTTCTGCAACTCTCTCTCCTCTTTCCCACTAGCCTGCTCTTCCTTCTCATTCTCCTAGCACACACACCTCACCTAACTGTACTTCCTCTCTTGCCAAATGTTTTATTTCTCTTACTGGAGGGTCTTCTTCCATCAAAGAGAGTTTACCCTTGTTTGGAAGGGATCACAGAAGGCCAGTATAGCATCAGTAGGAACATCAGAACCTCCAGCAAACTCATTAGTAGGAATAGAGGAACTAGGTGGAATGTCATCTTTATGAGAACCACCAGTAGGAACAGCTGAAGCAGAAGCAGCTGCCTTAGCCAGCTTGATAAGAGGATCTACATCTTGCTTAGCATGCTCTTCCTTGTCAGAATCAGTCAGCACAAACTTCCTTTTTCAACCTTTGAGTTTATCCTCTAATAATTTTACCTTCTTAACCAGCTTTCCTACTACCTCCTTAACACAGCTTGTTGCGTTAAGTTGCAATTCTCGATATTCACTTTCTGCACAAAGTGGACACTAGAGAAACAAAGCTGTTAGTTTTATCAAGGTCCTCAGCACTCCTGAGGTTGTACCTTCAGGTGGAGCTTGAGTGGACCTAGGAGGTGAGGTTTGAAAAGAACCTCCCATTGTTTCATCTTCCACATTTGTGGAAGTGACTAGGTCAGGAGCAGACTCAGGAGGTTTCTTTAAGAGAGCATGTGGGTCTGAAGATGCCCAGCTCATTCACTCTGAGATCATCCAAAGTAGTAGTGGGTTGGTCTGGGTGGTGTGGATTCATGATCATGAGAGTGATCAGGTTCAGTGATGGTTGCAGGGACAGTCTGAGGGTTAGATGGTGCATCTTCCCCTGAACTTTCACCTGCAATAGCAGCTTGAGCAGGGGGAAGCATTGTACCCAAAAGTGGCATGTGGTCCCCTTGAAAATTTAACCTCATGTTAGCAAACATTTTGCTTGTCAGTTTAAAAGCATGATATTGTTTGGTATTCCTAGGTTCAATTTCCAAAATCATTTGAAGAAACCTAGGAAACATCAAAAACTTTTTAGGATTGTTGATGTTGTTAACCATCCCTTTGAAAATATAGCTTGACCAATTATACCTCCTCCCCTCAGTCAAACAAATAAGAGCAATAGCCAATTGGCTTCCAAATTGATCCCAGCTACCTGATTTGGTACTGAGACAATGCAAGATAGTGTGAACTAAGAACCTCCATTGAGGTGAGAATTTGTTTTTGTGGAAGGTCAGCTTGCCTTCAGTGGGGTATCCAAGATTGTCCATACCTAAGTATATGTCAGCTATGGGCAAGTCCTCAACACCACCATCATCATCTAATTGAAGTTGGCTCCTAACTAATGATTCAGTGATAGTATAGGGAGTCCTATCAATGGTGGCCAGTATAGCTGGAGGGCCTTCCTCAGAAGCTCTGAGAGAGGCCGTGGACCAGAACTGTTTGACCAACGAGTCATAGATGATGGGGTCATGGGTAATAGCATACCTTATGTGCGAACCCCGCAAAAAGTCAAGAACTTGGTGATAATCGGCACTGCCTTTTGGTTTCTCCAAGAAACCCACCTTGTTGTGCTCATCACGATACTTAAGTGCGGCCATTGATTTGATGATTACAAAGAATGTGGTTGAGTGTTAGTGCTGGTGTATGATTGCAAGGGTAAGTTACTACTGGTTGGTAGAGGAAATCGAGTTTTTCAAAGAGTGAGTGGAGTGAGTAAAAAGGGCTGTTAAAAATTAGGGTTTGATCTAAAAAGTAACTGTAAAAATGAGAGTAAAGAGTAATTATCCCTTTAAATAGGTGACCCTTTGATGAATTAAATGCCCAATTGTCTCAACTATAACTTTGAATTAAAGTAAAACTCAATTTAAGACACCCGCTCAAAGAAAAGTCAACCCTAAAGAAAACTAACAAGACCAGTAGGAATTGTTCTACCAGTAGGAACAAGTAAAGCTACCAGTAGGAACTCTTGCAACACCAGAAAAGACACTTAACCAACCAAAATGAGTACTTTATCATCAGTATAAGGCCACATTCTCCATGCAAATTCACACTCATGAATCATTCATCTGCAAAAGGTTAGACCAAAACACACAAAACATATACAATGAAAAGGAAAAATTTAACTACCATAATCAACTAAAACTATCAGTAGAAAAAAATGAAAACTACCAGAAGAAAAATATGTTGAAAACTAAGTGGTAAACATAAAAGAAAACCTACTACTTAGAAAATTTTACAAAAGTAGTCCTCCCCTTGGACTCAAATCCTCCCCTTAACCATGGCATCTAGGGATTAAGCATCCCAATGTGAACCACTAGATGATTAAACCTAGGTCCATCAAATGCCTTGGTTAACAAATCAGCCACATTCTCAACTGTGTGAATCTTAAGCACCTGAATAAGATTTTTCTCATTTGCATCTCTAATAAAATGGTGCCTAATTTCTATGTGCTTTGTTCTTTGGTGAAAAACTGAATTTTTAACAATGCAAATGGAACTTTGATTGTCAATAAAAATTTTGGTGTTCATAAAGTTGAACCCATAATCAAGCATTTGATTTTGAATCCAAAGTACCTGACCACAACAGTTAGCAGCAGCAACATATTCTGCTTCAGTGGAAGAAGTAGCCACAATGGCTATGAAATGCCCTAGCTACATTCCAAATATGCATGTTGGCAATCTTTCACGACATGATCGAAGAATCCTTCGAAGTATTCATGGACGATTTCTTCGTCTTTGGAGACTCTTTTGACAAATGCCTAAACAACCTCGATAAAATGCTCCAGCGTTGCAAAGATGCTCATCTTGTCCTTAATTAGGAAAAATGTCATTTATGGTCAAAGACGGAATTATGCTTGGACACAAGGTGTCTAGCGCATGACTTGAAGTCGACAAAGCAAAAATCGACGTAATCTCAAAAGTTCCACCCCCTACTAATATCAAAGGTGTTAGAAACTTTCTTGGACATGCTATTTTTTTCCTTGGATTTTTGGCTTGAAGCTTCAAAAGGTGTTTTTGTAGGTCTCACCTCTCTCCATATCAAATTTCTTAAGGCATGTCTTGGACATACTTGTCTTGTTGATAAAGGATCCCATAGGCTCCTGCTTACTTGTAAGCCTAAGAAAAATTGTTAACTCACCCATGCACTCATCTCAAATTCCCTTTCATCAAGACCTCAAACTCATCACAGGCTTGTTTGTAGACAAAATTTATTGTCATCACATAGACTGGACAAGTATGATATCCTGGAGTTCTTCTTAATGAAAAAGAGTTTTGTCTATTGTACCTCTTCTGTAATTGTGCTTTATAGAAAAGTAGACAATTTGCATACCTAGACCCCTGGTGCTGATGGAGTCATACAAAGCTTTTAAAACTCTGTAAACATGCTTGGGAATGTGGACTTCTAATCCTTAGGTGGAGTAACATAAACTTCTTCTAACAATTTCACTTAAAGGAACGCATCTTCATTCCATTTTGATATACCATAAATCTCATATATGAGGCAACTGCTAGGGAATAGTCTAATAGCTTCAATTTAGCAACTGGAAGCAAAGACTCATTCATAGTCAATGCCCTCCCTTGCCATGACCTTGAGCCACCGTTGGCTTTATTCCTGACTATTATACCTCTGGCATCTCTTTATCTTCAGAAACCCATATAGTCCCAATAGCAATTTTTCCATTGGTAGAGGGACAAGCTGCCATACTTTTCTAATTATAAACTGTTACATTCCTCTTGCATTAGCTTACCCAAAGCAGGATAACTAAGCGCTTGAGTAACATGATTGGTTCAAGTTGGATAGAAAAACATGCAAACAGAACCATTGTAAATAGTCGGGTGATTGCTCCTTTGTTTTTCATGAACTAGCCTGACAAAAGCACTTGCATCAGATTTAGACTTCTTCAATGTCTCGTCTAACAGGTGAATGAGATCTCAACGTATCTTGATTGAGGATGCCCCTTGTGTTCACCCTCTTAGTAGGAACATAATCAACCAATAATACTTGGTGCTAAGTTTGGTGACAGTACCACCATAATTTCCTAATCATATGAAGAGGAGGAGAAAATGCAGTGTCAGGATGGTGGTGTATGCCCTCCATTTCTGAAGATGAGGACATAGTGTTTGCAAGGTCAGAAGGAGAAGGATATCTTGAAGAATGTTCACTTGAGCCTAATGAGTTACCAGGAGGAAGTGGTTGTGCATCAGTATGAACAGGTTTAACAACAGGAGTAGAGGTTTCAGCAGGACCATAAGAAACACCAGCAGCAGAATCAATCTTACCAGCAGGAACCCTATTCCTACTGGCTGCAAGATCAGCTTGACTCAGATGCTTCTTAGCTGTAGCATTGGCTTCATAAGCTTGTTTTTGAAGCCTAGCAAGTTCCTCTGCATAATCTGAACTGCTCTCCACCATTTCAGAAGCTTCATGAACCTTAGGGCCTGAAAAAGAGTTAGAAGGAAAAGAAGGAACAATAATTACTTGTTCATCACACTCCGAATCTGAATCATCTTGTGTACCTGCATGTATGTTAGTATCTTGGGTACCTGCAGGTTGATTAGTTTTGAAACGAGTATAACCTAAAGAATCAGTCAAATAGTCAAGGTCAAAATACCACTCATGACCTAAACCCTGAACATTAGGTTTATCTTCAAGATATCTCAGATTAAGTGTTTCTTCTATCTTTTTGCTGGATAAATTGTAGACCCTATAAGCCTTACTATGAGCAGCATACCCAACAATAAAACCTTCATCAGCTTTTCCCTCAAATTTTCCCAGGTGGTCACTGGTGTTAAGTATGGTCACAAGACACCCAAAAGGTTTAAGATGACTGATGTTGGGAACTTTCCCAGACACTAGTTCATAAGGTGTCTTGTTATGGGGTTTAGTCACTAGAACCCTGTTCAAAACATAACAAGCAGTACTAACTGCTTCTGTCCAAAACATGGTAGGCAACTTAGAGTCAGCAAGCATAGTTCTTGCTGCTTCTATGAGGGTTCTATTCTTTCTTTCAGCAACCCCATTTTGTTGTGGGGTTCTGGCATTACTATAATCCCTTCTAATCCCCTTTGACCCACAGAGTTCAATTAATTTAGAATTCTTAAACTCTGTCCCATTGTCACACCTTATGGCTTTAACCTTTGTAGTTAACTGGTTTTCAATAAAAGTAATAAAGTCCTTAAGGATACCATATGTTTCATCCTTAGTCCCCAAAAAGAAAACCCAAGTAAACCTGCTAAAGTCATCTGTAACCACCAAGGAGTAGTACTTGTGATCAATGCTTCTGATGGAAGTAGGACCAAAAAGGTCTATGTGAAGTAACTGGAGAGGAGCAGAAATGGTGCTCACAGCAGTGATGGCCTTGTAAGAAGCCTTGTGTTGCTTTCCTTTGTTGCAGGCAACACAGTTATGCTCATTTGTGAAGAGTTTGGAGGGTAGCCCATTGACTAATCCATGCTTTGCCAGTTTGTTCATGTTTTTGAAGTTCACATGAGCCATCCTTCTATGCCATTTGGTAGACTCAACTAAGGATGCTTTTGCCAGCAAACAGGTGACATCTCTTTCAGGTTTGATGTCAGACAAATTGAAGCAGTAGAGATTGTTCCTTCTTGGAACTCTGAGAACCACCTGACTATTCTCAGGTAGTTGGAACTCCTTAGAGAGAACAAGACACTCTTTATCAGTGAAAAGGACTTTGTTCTTGGTATCACAAATTTGTGAAACAGAGAACAAGTTAAAGTTTTGAAGCTCTTCCACATAATAAACATTCTCAAAGTTCAATTTGGAAGTCCTTATAGTGCCTTTTCTAGTGATTTTGCCATCTCCACCTCCAAAAGTCACAGTACCTCCTACAATCTTCACAAAGTCATCCAATTTCTCCTTATTGCCTGTCATGCTTCTGGAACAACCACTATCTACAATTCCTAAATCTCTATTCTTATGAGGATTTTCCTACAATGCACAATACAACACACATTAGTATACATGAGAGACCCAAGTCATTACGACTGGGGCCTGCTTGTGGATCATTTAATAGTCAACTATGTAGATGATGAGATCCACAATTTGTTCTTGGATCCCCATTGCATATTTGCCTTTAAATTCTCCAAGATTTCTGATGAGGGCTTAACAGCAGTTCCCCATCTTCCCTCATCCATATTCATATGGTTATAATAGCCAGGCCTACTAAAGTGTTGAAAATAATGGCTTGTTGGTCTGGTCATAGGTCGAGCAGCATGATTTTTCCAACCAGCAGAAAATGTTCTACCAGCAGGAACAGATGTTGGTCTATTCCTACTACCAGCAGGAACAGATGCAGGTCTATTCCTACTACCAGCAGGAACAGATGCAGGTCTATTCCTACTACCAGCAGGAACAGATGCTGCTTTTGGTACAAATGAGGGAATATTTGCAACATTATTCCAGATAGGTTTATTATGCAATTCCAACTGTTTCTCATAAAAATCACAATCTTTAATCAAATGAAATTTACTACCACAAACAAAACATGTCTTAGAACCAAAAGACTTTCTTTTACAAAGACTCCTACTGTTTACTCCACTCTTATTACATAAATTCCTAGGAGGTTTTACATTCTCCTTAAAAGAAAAACTAGAATTATCATTGGTGGAACTTGGTTGTTGGTCAGCAGTCTCTGACATTGTTTGGAAAGCAACTGAACTAGGGGCAGAGGCTAAGGGTTCATTGGTCTTGGAGCTTGAGGACTTGACACTTGAAACACAGGATGCAAAGCCAGTGGTCTCTGAGTCTGAGGACTTGTCACTGTTATCACAAGAGACAAAGTCATTAGATACAGAGTTAGTTTCAAAATAATTATTGGACTTTGAACCATAGGTAAACTGTGTATCATCAAGGTCAGGATTGTTGGAAGGAGGCATGAAAGTTCCTGTTATAGGAGGAGGAACAACATGCATTCCAACAGCTTTGACAAACCTGTCATAGAGAGGTTTCTCTGCAACATCTTCAGGTGTGGTGTCAAAGATGCTAGGGGCAGAGGGATCAAACACCTCATCTGATCCAAAAGTTTCTCCAAATCCTAAACCAAATTTTGATCTTGAGGACATGGAGCTATGGATCAGTTTGTCCAGGTTTTTGGAAGAGTCCTTCCATTTGTCAAACCTTGCCTTAGACTCCTCAAGTTGAACCTTATCATCCAGTTTTTCAAGTTTAGCCTGTTCATTCAGTTTCTCAGTATATTTTAACATGTTTGTTGTGTTTTCTAAATTAGCAGTTAATATTCTAATTCTTTCTTCTAATGCTAGCTGATTACTTTGGTACCATCCCTTCTGTTGTTCTAAAGTTTGTAAAGTACTTTTATATGCTTGAACCTGGATATAACACTCTTTGTATTGAACTTCTACATTATTAAATTCCTTTTTAAGTTCAGCATATAGATGTTCACAACCAAAAGGACAAGTTTGTACCTGAGAAGAGATACCCATGAGGGCAAATTCAGCAGCAGCATTAGAAACATCATCAGCAACATCACCAGTAGCATTACCAGTAGCACTACTAGCAGCATCCTCCTCAGCTCTAGCAATCATCCCATATACTTGAGCAACACCATTTTCCACATCTTCACCTTCATGATCTGACCAGTTTAACATTGAATCAACAGACAACAAGGCCTTTGGTTCTTTTGTCTTATCCAGCTCCGTAAGTTTGAATGAAGAGTACCTTGCTTTAGAATCCAACTGTTTTCCTGTACATTCCCTAGAAAAGTGACCCAACTCTGAGCATTTATATCATTTGACCTTCTTCTTGTCAAACCTTGCAGCATCCTTGTTATTAAACTTCATCTTTCTCCCAGCTTTCTTTTCAAATCTGTTAATCCTAACAGAGAGCATTGCCATTTGCCATTTGATGTCTAATTCCTCCAAATCTAATTTCCCAATTTGATCAAAATCTTCATAAGTGATCTGCTATTGTGGATCACTTTCAGCAACAAAGGAATGGAGAACATTTTCCATCACATTGCTAGAAGCAGTAGGACTTGATGAAGCAGAAGTAAAAGTGGTTGAATGTGATTGATCAGGATATGACATCTTTGAATTAGTGCTAGCAGCACTAATAAAGGCTGAATGGGTAGGAGCAGAAGTCCTAAGCTTGTTGTATAGATCATCAAAGCTTAGATAATCAAGACCACCCTTTGTTTTAAGAGTGATGGCCACCTGTGACCAAGAAGGTGGAAGTGCTCTAAGAAACTTCATGTTACAATCTTCATTGTCTGGCTTAGCTTGCATCTGATTGAGTTGACTCAATATCTTCTGAAACCTGTCATAGCCCTTATGCAAACCCTCTGATTCAGATACCCTAAATTCTGAAAACTCCTGCTTTAGCATTGATTTCCTCATTTTCTTAGACTCATCATTACCTCCAAATCTGGCTTTAACAGCCAACCAAATATCCCTTGCATCATCTAGATGGTGAAAATCAGCCATATGATCCTCAGGAAGAGACTGAAGCAATATAGTTCTTGCTTTTGTCTCTCTTTGAACAACAATTTGTTCTTCAACAGAAACAGGTTAGAAGAATCCTTAATATTTCCTTTTGGATCTCTTCCTGTCTTTTTCTTCTGTTTCCATTTAGAACAATGTTCCACAAGTTGTGATCACTGTTCATGATCCAATACTCATCTTTCATGGCCCAGTTCATATTTCTTCCTTCTTTAAGTAAGGAAATTTGGCATTATTGTTTGAGATAGTGGTTGTGTGATATTGTTAGAGTTGCTGAAAAACATTTTTTTATTTTTCTTTTGAAAAAGCTATAAAATAAGTAAAAATTAACAACTTTAACAATGGGCTTAAGGCCATGTCTTATTAATAAGCTAGAAAACAGGCAGCTAAAGGTGACAGTTTGGCTTTTTTTAAGTCTAGTATGATTTAGTTAAACTGTTTGGGTTTTAGGGACTCAGTAAGCAATAAGAAAACGCAAATAAGCTGAAACAGACCAACACCTAAACCTAATAAGCAATTATAATTAAAAATAAGCAAACAAATAAGCTGAAAAAGCATTTAAAAGCAAAACAGTTGTAAAAGTATAAGTTAAGACTGTAGGTCCAGCCCTAGATAGATCTTCAAGCCTGTTAAGGTTGTAGAGCACTTATGTAATCACAAGCAACTCTAAGAGAGACTCTAACAAATGAAACTATTGTTTACGCGGAATATAAACAACAGAGTTAAAGAATTACTAAAAACAATGATCCTCTATGGATCTTTTCTATTGATAATAAACGTGTTTTTCTAATGAATTCAATCAGTTCTTTTCATCCAAGGCCATATGATATCTCATGCATATCCCTACCACTAACTAACTATACTATCAACTCGTAGTAAGCATAATACTACCAGGACTAATATTGTTCTACCAGCAGGAATAACTTGTCCTGTTAGTACTAACTATAACATTATCCTTACCAGTAGGAACTACATACCTACCAGTACTATCTATTACAAAATTCCTAACAATCCTCCCCTAAACTTGAATTTGACAAAGTTAACTTCAAGTTTCTAGATAGATCTTTCGTTGAAAACACCAGAATAAGAATATAGCTTCCAGCTTTGAATACTCCAAGTGTGTTGGTTCTTCCAAACATCACTACCATCATTCACTTCAGGTGAATCCATCAAAACCTTAAGATCTCCCCAAAGAACAAGACCAACTCCCGCAGCTTTCTTATCCTGATAAAATGTCATCACACGGCCATAAATGGTCATCAAGTCTGCTCTAGTAACCAAGTGAAGGATTTCCCTAAGACTTGTGAAGCACTTGCGAGAGTTGTCTTTCCTGTAGAAGACATTGATCGAGCCTAACCCCGTAGGCAATAACTCCCAGTCAACAACAGCATATAAATTAACGGGTGTATCATCATCAGAAGCAGAATCCGCATCAGAAGCATACTTAATGCACATTTTGTGTTCAGCTTCAGGATCTCCGTCTTCAATAGGAATGGTAGAGTGAGAAGTATGAACACCTTTTCGGCCTAATCGCTTCTTCCGGGTACCAACCTTCTTGAGTGAGGAAGCAGTGTGTTGTGCTGTAGAAGCAGTGTTAGAAGGAACTTCAACATCCTCTATTGTAGCTTTCTGAGAAGGAACTTCAACAGATGGTTGTTGTGATTCATCAGGAACAGAAGACTTTGGAGCTTCAGTTGATTTGGACTTCTTTGAACTAGCTTGTTCCAAATCTGCACCAGGTCTTTTAAGAGACCTCCTGATGTTTTGAGATTTTAATTCTGCAACAGCTGCTCTGATTTTGTCAAACTCAGTTTTGAGTTGATCATCAGAAAATGACTTCACATGCTTCATGGTCCATCCTGTAGTATAAATGGTGGAGCTTTGATTCTTCACAAAAGTTCTCATATAAGCCTTCTGTTGTGCATAGGTCATAGGCTTATTCCTCTTGTCCTGAAACCTCTGTGCAGCAAAATCTCTTCTTCTTTTAGCAATCAGAGCTACCATTCTTTCAGCAAAGTTATCTTCATTGACATCAGGACCCAAAAGATCAGCAGTAAGTCCTTGATTGGCATGAACTTGACCCATTATGTCAGTCCAATCAGAATCTGTATAGTATTTTGCTGAATTCAGCACATCCTGTTGTCTTTTCTTCTGCATCTCTTCTCTCTCTCTTTCCAACTCATCCTGCTCTTCTTCATACATTTTCCTAGCAGCTTCTTCACCTAACCTATCTTCCTCTCTTTGCCGAAATGTTCTTTCTTTGACTCCAGTAGGAACAGCTGAAGCAGCAGCAGCTGAAGCAGCAGCAGCTGTAGCAGCTGCCTTAGCCAGCTTGATAAGAGGATCCACATCTGGCTCAGCATCCTCTTCCTTGTCAGAATCAGTCATCACAAACTTCCTTTTTCTACCTTTGAGTTTATCCTCCAACAATTTTACCTTCTTAACCAGCTTTCCTACTACCTCCTTAAACAACAGCTTGTGTGCTTNCAAATTATATTTATATAAAAATATATTTTTACCTAGTTAATTATATGTATATAATATTAATATACATATTATTATTCATTTTATTTACGAAAACATTTTAATTACTATACGATCACAAGCATTAACTTTTGTAAATATATTAACAAAAGTACACTAGTATATGCTTATGCATTATCCGTAATTCGTTGCTACTCCAATATTAAACCAAACCATCATTTAAGAGGTCGTCTTTACGAACCGTCGTTCGTTATCGTGTGATATTATTCTAGACTATTCTTCTTCGATTCGCCAATCAAGGTGCAACGTAAATGCCTCTTTATGTGAAGTTGTATCTCCTATAACTGTCGCATACGTTTTGATAATCTTGTGGTCCACATTTAATACGTTTGAACAAAACCTATGAATTCACCAACTTTATGTTGACGTTTTAAGCATGTTTTTCTCAGGTGCTTAGCATGGATGTTGTTGCTTGATCTATATGAAGTCTATTGCCCGAACCAGTTTTCCAGATTTTATCTATGATTATCTTAAATACCGTTGTTGAACTTATTTAAGCTTCCGCATTTTAACTTTTGAATCTTTTAAATTTGATCAATGTAAACTTATTATTATTTTGAATTTATGCAACGGTGTTTATTTTTAAAACGTACCCTTAGAGGTCGTTCTTTATGCTTTGTACTTGAGATATTCGATGACGTCACGCCTCCGGACACTAAATCGGACGGGACCCTATTTGGGGGTGTGACAGATTGGTATCAAGAGCCAAGGTTATAGAGAACCAGGTAGTATAAACTAGGTCTGGACTATAACCAGTATGTGATCCTACGTGATTATATGTGCCTTACGTGATCTTACGTATACGTAGTATGTATATGTACTATGTAATTAAATACTAAATATAACTAATATTACTATAATTATATTGCATTCCTTTTCGCGGTATTGCATTCGATGGTCTATTCATTTCATTTCATTCGTTCATTTACCCATTGTTCATTCTTTTCACTGCATCATGCATGGTTGGTATAAAGGATATTTATATAAACTTTTGCTTGTGCAGGTCATGGCTATTTCTATTATCTCAGTTTCTTCGGACTCATCAGAGGACAGTGTGGGGACACCTGCTGGACGAGTTATCTTGTTTGGCACTATCCCTACCACTATTCCCGACGCTACACTTTCTGTGACTTCACCCACTACCCATATTGATACCACACCGATACCTATTGTTTCACCTACTATACCACCATCACCAGATTATACACCCGCATCACCTGATTATTCACCCGCATCTGATACAGAGTTTGATCCATCTGAGGATTTGTCATCAGATCATATACCACCACTACCAGCTATTTCACCATTTCTTTCATCGACCGATGACTCTCCTAATAGTGATATACCTGATACACCACCATCACCTACCCATGATACACCATTCACTGAGACTACCCTTTCTACCCAGAGATCACCTGTAGCATCAAGTGCACTTCGATGTCGAGTTATGATTCTTTCACCAGGACAGCCTATCCCTCATGGTCGACCATACCACTACCATCCCAATGGGCCGATACACATGATGACCGCGAGGAAGAGGGTTGGACAACTGCCTACTCATCGTCTTGCTGTGAGACATTCAGTTGATTACTCTTCTCCAGATCATTTTTCTTTGGATGATTCATCATCGAGTTCATCATTAGAGACTTCATCGGATCCTTCTGCATATGCTTTATCTGATTCTGCATCTAGTCATTCATCTTTTGATCATTCATTACTAGTATCATCATCGGTTACGAGATCTAGTCATCGATTATATTCATTAGTACTAAGTGTTCATCGTTCACCTGCTGCTATTCCTGAGAGACCATCTCATGATTCTTCTTCTGCGAGCCTTTTTTGTAGGAGGAGTAGATTCCCTGTTGCATCTGTATCGTTATCTTCACCTACCCTTGGAGCATTGTCTATTGCACATGCTGATCTTCTACCATCACCTAAGAGGATTAGGAGTCCTAAGTCAGCGATAGATTTAGAGGGTTGCTCAGAGGATAGTTTTGAGCCGTATGTACCTAGAGAGGTTGGATTGGGAGTTGACGTTGAGAGTTCAGAGCAGTCTAGGTCTAGAGGGACTGATTTAGAGGTATATGCTAATGTTGAGAGGAGTGATGGGATTGATATAGACCCTAAGATTCAGACAGAGATTGACGAGTGTGTTGCTTATGCGGATGCTCTTAGAGCTAGCAGAGTTGGTGTTAGGGTTGAGGCTGTGACTGTTTCTTGGGATGATGTTGAGACGAGTACGAGAGACCCGATTATGGTTAGTGAAGATTGAGATACACCTTCTGTGGTACCGGAGGTTATCCCTGAGCCTGCTCAGGAGGGAGCTGTAGAGGGTACATATGAGACATTGGGAGATTTGGTTCAGAGGTTTCATGATCACACTGTTGCGATCCCAGTTCACCGTGTTCAGGCTATTGAGAGTATCCAGAGGGATCAGGGACACAGGATCATGGCGACAGGACAGCAGAGTGCTGATATGGTTGAGAGGATTCGTGAGCTGGAGCGGGATAATAGGAGACTTAGAGACATTGTGGATGTTGAGAGTCAGAGAGTTACCCGATTTTGGCGTAGGGAGCTGCGTGTGCAGAGGGAGTTGAGACAGATTCGGCGATTCAGATTCTATGACCGTTTGAGGATTTCTAGGCTCGAGGCTTGTGCCAAGAGGCATTTGGGTTACCGTTCTTAGATTGTTTCTTGATTATCCTAGTATTGACCCATAGCACCTAGTAGTAACTAATTGTTAGGGATTTGTAAATCCTATATTTTGGAACAACGTTGTAACATTTAGTATTGATGATATGAAATCAGATGTTACCATTCTATGTTCAATATTTTAACCTAATGATATTTCTACTTGTTGTATATTAATATTTTATTTTATTATCACTGAATCGTGACATTATCATGAAGTTATTATGATTTTGTGTTTCCGTGTAATAAAACCTGTTATTTTAATTCGAACCCCGTTAACAATCTCATATCACCATGAAATTTCATCGTGTTGTGTATTGTTATATCGTAGGACAATGCCTAACACACGATCTGGAGCGTCAAGGAC
The DNA here is from genome assembly GCA_026074375.1 of Tanacetum coccineum. Classification (NCBI taxonomy): domain Eukaryota; kingdom Viridiplantae; phylum Streptophyta; class Magnoliopsida; order Asterales; family Asteraceae; genus Tanacetum; species Tanacetum coccineum. Next base: position 7,189 of record BQNB010023271.1, on the reverse strand, counting down.
ACGTGAAGGAGTCAACGAGCAAAGTGATCGCCGGATGGCAGAAGCATTGAGAGCGCGCGACGCTGTCAGAAATCTTGGACCCCTTATGGGAGACGAGGATGAACAAGAAGAAGTAAATGGAAATGGAGGAAATGGAAATGGAGGAAATGGAAATGGAGGAAATGGAAACGGAGGAAATGGAAATGGAGGAAATGGAAATGGAGGAAATGGAAATGGAGGAAATGGAAATGGAGGAAACAGAAATGGTAATGGGAACGGAGGAGGCTATGGCTATAACTTCAGAGGATTTATGCCTGCTAGAGAGTGCACATATCAAGACTTCCTGAAGTGTCAGCCACTTAACTTTAATGGAACTGAAGGAGTTGTTGGATTAACTCGTTGGTTTGAGAAGATGGAGACGGTATTCCACATTAGCAACTGTCCAGAGAAATACCAAGTGAAGTATGCTACGTGCACGCTTCTGAACAGTGCATTGACTTGGTGGAATTCCCACAAGAGAACGATTGGGATTGAGGCCGCCTATGCCATGAGCTGGGCAGAGCTTATGAAGTTGATGACAGAAGTGTACTGTCCAAGAAACGAGGTTCAAAAGATGGAAACCGAGTTATGGAACTTGGCTGTGAAAGGAAATGATTTGACTGCTTACACCAGAAGATTCCAGGAGTTGGTGTTGTTGTGTACGAGAATGGTCCCAAATGAGGAGGACAAAGTGGAGAGATTTGTTGGAGGGTTGCTTGACAACATTCAGGGGAATGTGATTGCTGCTGAGCCCACTAAACTTCAAGATGCAATTCGCATTGCCAACAACTTAATGGATCAAAAGCTGAAAGGATATGCAGATGTGGCTGATAACCAAGAGAAGGTTGGATAACAACCCGAGAGACAATCGGGGGCAACAACCCGTTTTCAAGTGATAAAATGTTGGAGGCCAGAATGTGGCAAGAGCTTACATGGCTGGGAACAATGAGAAAAATGGGTATGTTGGATCTCTTCCCTACTATAACAAGTGCAAGTTTCACCATGCAGGGCCATGTACTGTAAGGTGTGGAAACTGTAAGAGAGTCGGTCATATAACTAGGGATTGTATAACTATAGTTACTCCAAACACTCAGAGAGCCCTAGTTGGAAATCAGTCGGGTATTATTTGTTATGAGTGTGGAAGGCTAGGACATTTTAGGAAAGATTGTCCTAAGTTGAGAAATCAGAACTGTGTGAACAAGATTGAAAACAAGAATGGGAATAAGACTAAAAACCAGATTGGAGGTAATGAAGCTATAGCAAAGGCTTATGCTATTGGTGGAGGAGGAACAAACCCTAATTCCAACATTGTCACGTGTACGTTTCTTCTCAATAACTGTCATGCCTCTATGTTATTTGATTCGGGAGCCGATAGGAGTTTTGTGTCGTCTACCTTTAGTTCTTTGCTTGATGTTGCACCATGCACTTTAGACACTGGTTATGTCGTAGAACTTGCCGATGAAAGAA